>SSNP01000024.1:3083975-3263713 GCA_006937955.1 Pachypanchax playfairii | reverse complement strand
CCCCCCCCCCCCCCCCTTTACCACATGAGAGGAGCTCTTCTACTTTTAGAAACCCTAGGAACCACAAGCAGACCTGCAGTCTGAGAGCAAACTGCTCTGTTAGTAAAATATCAGATAACCAGAACTTTAACATAAAATTGAGCTTAAAGCCTTTTTATATAAAAATTAATGGACAAATCCTGGTCATAAATATAAGGTACCGTACATTAGTGCTAGTGGCCAAATTAGTGCCATCCCATATAAGAGACTCTCCTCTCCTGTGGCGGAGGTGCAGTAGCAATATGTATTTAGCCTCTAGCTTGGTTAATGCGACCAGTAAAAACTCAAACATAAAGGTAATCACCCGCAGAAGGTCCATATTGGGGATAACGTGAGTCAGCTCGAGCACACGATGGGGCGGAAAAGACGTGCAGAAAGGACGAAGTTTTTTTTTTTTTTCTTCCCCCGGAAAGACAACTTGCTGTGCGCATGCTCAACTCATTTAACCTGATTGAGTTCTTGGTGCATGTGTACTCATGGCATGATCAGATCATTTCAGTTAGTGTCCATGTAAACAGGGATTTGGGAATTCCGATCGACCAAGATTGTAATCAGATTGGGGAAATTTGGCGCATGTAAACGTAGCTAATGATCTGGATTCTTTCTGGGGAAAACTCAGAACAGATATGTACTCACAAACCAACACTACCCACTCAAAAAGTCAGTCTGTAGCCACATCTGCATATTTTAGCCATACTGTGTATTTTGGAATACTTTTATAGTTTGGTACAGTTTTACTTACTTTCATCACAACATTTGGCTGATAGTGAGGTTTTGACATGTACAGTTGAGGCACAGCATATTTCATTAAGGGGGTTATACGCCTTCAATCCACAGCACTGGGACATCCGTTCACTCAGACGTTCTGTAAAAATAATAGCATTAAAAACAAAGATCCAATCAGAATACGCACATAAATCTAAAGATTCTATCAAAATATGACAGCAGCAGCATTCTGAAAACACATACAGGCGTTCATGCGTTTTGCTTCGAGACATTAAAGGATTTCAAAGTTGTTGGAACATGCAAAGAGACGTTTATGAGGATGTGTGTAAAAAGTAACAGTAACACAAACAGGATTATGCAACAACCGGCAGAGCTAAAAAAAGAACTGGACCAACAAGAGTGACTATATTCAATTTGATGACTACATAAGTTGATTTTGTAACCACAGGAAGGGTTTTTTTTTCCACAAAGAGGTAGTAGAAAACAAAAAGTCTCGAGTGATCCTGTGAATGAAAAGAATAAAGACCAGCAATTATGGTTCATTTGTAGGAAGGAAGGATTTCCAGTGTTTACTTAAAGTAAAGATAGACCAGTAACTAGTTCTCTGGGTGGCTGGAATGTTCCATCTCACAGTGGAACACGTCTCAAAATGCTGAGTCAGCACTTTGTAAATGGTAATGAACCTCAGAGAAACAGGATGAACAGTGTCAGTTGTTTAAAGACAGACAGGGAACAGAAACATTCATATATAGAAGATCTCCAGAAACAGAAGCAGAAGTATCATTTATGCAATACAAGGAATTTGTCTAGGGAGAAGTTGTTTAGAGAATAAAGCAAAAGTAAGAATAAGCATAAAATATTTACACCACAGAAGCTTTTCTGTGATAGTGCAAAAGTCCACGTGTTTCACAAAAACTGTAACGTGCAAAGTAGTGAGTAATAAAGTGGGTGTGGGGGAGGGAGGGAGCAACAAAGTTACTTTGACCCTTAAAATTAGGATAAAACTATTTATACAATAAGTAGCGCAGTTAGATGTAAAGTATTAAGCTATGTTAAGCTAAGTTTGAAAAAAAAACAAACAAACATAAACATCAGATTGTTATTCATGTCTGCAGGAGATAAACATCAGCACAGGAACACAGAAACAAGTTGTTTTAAACAAAGTTTAAATGGATGTACAGTGATCCCTCGCTACTTCGCGGTTCGACTTTCGCAAATTCACTACGTGGATTTTCTTCTTTTTAGGTCATTGAAGAGCTCAGCAGTTTTTCTGTAGTATCACAAAGTGAATATTTCAACTTTATGTGGTTACGACACAAAAACATTACCTGTTAGATTTCCTCCACAGCAAGTGGCTCTACTGGGATCATAAGATGTGCCATTGCAGCAAAGCGAGTTCCCTCCAGGTCTGTAAATAACAGATGATAATCATGAATGTTACATGTTTTTACACAGATATTAGGAGAAAATGCAAAAGAAGAACTTTGTTTCCTGTTACAGATTTAAGAAGTTTCAATCTTTTGTTTAGTGCCCTCTGATGGATCAGAGAGAAAACTGTTTCAGTCTAATTAATAAATGAGTGTAATGTTGTTACGGAGAGAGCGTCTTCATTGTGCATGTGAATGAACAAATTTTTGTTTTTCAAAATCTGAATTTAATTCCTTGCAAATTCAAAAGGTTTTGTTCACGCCTTTTCAGTTTGTGAGCATTTATTAAAGAAAAAAAAACCACGTCATGTTTAGAATAGTGTTAGAATAGTTTTAACATGTTTATGTAATCAGGAAGTGGAGGAAAGAGGAAATGCAGCACCAGGTTGATCAGGCAGTTGGAGAAGATGGTGAGAACATTCAAGCTGATCTTCAAAGTAAAGGTCCTGATGCATTTATGGACTCCGGGAGGGGCTGAGAGTTCTGTGACTTTTTTGACAGTCTAAGCTAGGCAATTTGAAATCAGGGATATCAGCTTTAACTTTAGTTTAAGTTCAAACTATAAAAAGAGAAAATACCAGAGAAATAAATCCTCTGTGTGGCTTTAACTTCCAGAGAGTCTGAATCCCCAGCATGAAGACATCAGCACCACATACAGACAGTCAGACAGACATATGGACGGACACAGACAGATTTGTGTATTTATTTGATTTTTACTATATCTTTTTTAATCTATACTAATAGTTGAAAACACGTGTGTTTTATGTGTTTATTTTTAGCTCAGGAGGTCGTAGTAACTAGATGGAAACTAAAAATGAGCCAATTCTCGTGATGAAACATCATGACAAGTCGGGACTTATGCACGTGCTGGTCTCGCTGTGAAGGATACGCAATGTTGCTTTCATGAGGAAACATGTCAGGCTTCAATTCGTGGAGGCAAATTAACTTGTTCAAAAAGAACTGTTTGCTGTGGAAAAGCAAAGGGTTCTTCTGCCAAGGATTTATTATTGCTTCATCGCCCATAGTCTAGTTTTTGAAAGGTAAACTGTCTGTGTGAATCAGTCAGTGCAGAACTTGTGTGCAAATAAAGTTTTCATAAAAGCAAATAAACGATTGATTCTCGCTCGGTTTTTGTTGCATTCGTTTTTGCACGTGATCAGAAAACATCCGGCACCGATTCACAAAACATTCTTAGCAGAGAATGAAAGAGAGAATAACAACTCACCTCCTGCTGGTGGCTTCGTTGGTTCCGAGCGCTGCAAATGGAACGAATGTTTTAATTCTCTCTGTCAGCTGATTCACGTGGATACAAGTTTTGGAAAACGTTCACAGATCAACATTCAAATGCATATAAAAGAAAAAACGTGCAAAAGTTCAAATCTCTTCAGCCGACTCAGCACTTTTGCGTCATCTGTGACGCTGCTGACGAAAGTTGCATCAAACTGCTGTTTGAAGCAAATCTCTGCAGGGAAAACCTTGCAACATGTTTAGATTAATGCGCAGAGAGCGCCAACCTTCCCAGGAGGATCTAAAGAGCGAGAATCCTGCATCCTCCAAGCTCCGGTTGCATCCCCGCACAGACACACCCACACACACACACACACACCCACCCACTCACACACACACACACCCACACACCCTCATACTTCTACACATTATCTCCGTGTCATCACTGATAAGAGATGTATTTTGCTCCCTAAAACATGCGCACGTCAATTTAAATTTCAACCAAAAGAGAGATGCAGAAAAAAATCTAACGTGTTCCGTTTAACAATCTAATAAACTTTTCAGTTTCATGCGTTTCACACACACACAAAAAAAAACCCATTAAAAACCTCATTAAAGAACCGACTGCTCTGTACCGGGAGACGGAAATGAAAAAGGTACTTACCGCAAAACGTGATAAAGGCACAAAGCAGCCATGCTGAAATAATACCAACACATTCATAAATATCTTATTAACAGTCTTTCATTTGTTGAATGAATCCACAAAACACTCACCCAATCCAAAACCCTGGGGATTTGTCATCTTTACCCTCATCTGGCAGCTTACTGCTTAGACATGCATGACAACAGACTTAAGTACTACCCCACCTCCCACGTGATCTTTCCTAAAAATATGACACTTATAAGCGTGGAGTGTGTGTCCATCCAACCAATAAGACACAGTGTGGCTTCAGCAAACATCATCAGATGATTATCTGTTAGATCTTTTAGTTGGATGTCAAGTGTTTGATGAAGGATAAATTGGGTTTAATTAAAAAGTGCATGAGTGTGATATATGACCTGAATCATTAAAAATTGTTACAAGTACATTTTTCATATAACATGTATTTTTTTCACAAACTGCAATGCTGAGAAATGTTCCCGTTTTATTGCAATAAAATGTTTCAATTCTGTTGATTAGAGACTTTTTTGTGCATGTATTTGATGTTCTGCTTTAAAATGTTAATATTGTCAGACATTTGATCTTGTTCCATGTAAAGAAAAAAGTTACAAGGGAAAACAGCAGGAAAAAAGCAGATTATTTCTTCTTTTATTATTATATTATTGAATTTGATTTTTTTTTTCACCAAGTGTGTAAATTTGTGTAGACTGCTGTGTAATCTGGGATGTCTGTGTAGTTTATTGAAACATTCAGGGTAACCAGATATGCTAATTTGTGAGAAGATTGTGTCATGATGGTTTAACCCTATAATGCCCCTTGTATCATATTTGCTACATAGTTTTGATCATTTCTAACATGGTTGCTCCCAGTAAATGATCCACTTGCCTTTTTTTTCAGGTTAAATCATTATTATATGGATGAATGCATTATTATTAACTCATTTTTTATATTACAATTAAACCGTAAAAACGGCCAATGTAATAAATGTGATACAAAAAAATCTATTATAAATAACATGATACAGCATAAAACGTTTGTGAATTTTGTTCTAAGGCTTCGTAAAGATCCCAGTTCCAAATAATCAGAATTTTCTGGCTATTTTTTAATAAATTGGGTCTTACAGGGTTAATGTGTACTGAGATAAAAAACCACAAGAAAAGAAAAAAAAGACAAAACAGAATTCACTTGGAGACACAAAATATTACAAAAAGTTGTCACAAAAACACAACATTTGCTCAAGAAAATTAGTCTTAAAAATACCAAATCCACAATAATTGGGGTTTCTGTATTTTAACAGCTGAATTGTGGGTACAAGTTCATAATTTGGTCTTTCAACCAATTCAGATAGACAACAATGTGTTAAAATGTGTGTTCAGTTATGTCTGGCCAAGCTGACTCACTGAGTCTAAGGTTATAGTTCAGGATAACACATAGAACTCCATGTTAAATAGTAGAACTTCATCAATGAGAAACAAAAAAGGGCTGATGTGGCGCCACAACCCCCCCTCCCTTCCCCCTCCAGGAGCACGTTATGATTAAAATACAAGAAATGACCAGGAGCCCAGACCAGGACAGGAAAGAACTGGGTCCAGACCCCAACCATATGGAAGATGTGACCCATTTAATTAATTAAAGTTTGTAGAACCTTCACTGTTTTTATATTTGCTTGTTGTGCTTTAATGTGACATGACCATCGTGTTTTTATTTCACTTACTACAGCAGATTTATTTTGGATTTTGGAGGACGGGGATTTTTAAGAAAATGACGTAATTTGGTAGCCGTCATGTGATCGGGAGGATTTTTGTCCGTTTTTTTGTTCGGATGTCACATGACCATCAAAATTGATGACATCAGAATTTATGCTTCTCAGCGTCTTCAACTACTTCAAATCAAAATTAAACGGTTTGTTGTCATTTACAGAAACATGTTTCCTTGTACAATGACATTATTTACTTTGAGCTCTCCACCACGCGTCACAAAAAGCACAACATAAAACAATAAAGGTAAAGCAAATAAAAAAAATTATAATGAATAAAATAACAAATGAAAGTAAAGTTTATCAAGTGTGGTCACTGTGTTGTGTATGTGTTGTGCATGAGATGTTGCACAATCTGTAAATTATTCAGACAGCGTAGGTGGAACGTACTGCTAGTCTCACAGTTTTGCATTCCAAATTCTACACCTGGCTGCACACCTCGCAGCGAGAAGGTCCTGGGTTCAAAAGGGGTCAGGGCTGGTTGTGAGTCGAATGCAGTGAAACGGACAGGAGGTCAGGCAGAGTGTAGGTAAAAGTGCTTTATTTGCAGAGAGGTAAATGGGCAGAGCTGTGGAGGATACAGACAGAACAACAAAGGAAGTAGGTAACAGCTTGTAGGGCTGAGGCAGGCAGGCAAGCAGGTTAAACAATCCAGGGTAGAGAAAACAGTCCTAGGGTCAAAAAAGGCTGACAGATCTGGTCTGTCTGCCATCAGATCCAAAAACAAGGGTCACTCATGGATCAGATGGGCAGATGAGGCAGGCGGGGGTCAAGCTGGAGGCAAAAGCAGAGGAACAATCCAAAGGTCAGAAATCCATCAAGTCAGAGAGGTGCAGGCAGGGTCAGGAACGGGTCAAGGTCTGAGCAGCAGGTGAACAGGAACATATACAAGGCTCAGGACAGAGGTTTGTGTGTGCAACATGGAGTCTTGCAACAAACTCACACCAGAGACACACAGGATCTTATGAGGAACACAGCAGGTGTAGGGAATGACACTGACGATAGGACAGCGGTGGCAGTAGCACACAGACACCAACAGGATACTAAACTAATAATCTGTCAGGCCAGCTGAAACTAAAAAGAACCTCCACACCAGACAGACATGAGCTGAAAAGAAAGAAAATTAGCAATTAGCTCACATTAACTGATAAATAAAGGTTGCATGAAAAAAATAGTTTTGCGACTGGCGACCTACACAACAAACTGATGACGAAATTCATCTCCAACGCATTTCCTCATCGAATTTTACTGATTTTATTGATTCGTTTTTGCAGCCAGGGTCACTACACTATATCACCACATGGAGAAGAAGCATTAAACTACAGGAATCAGTATGAGTCTGTATCAGCCCCCCCCTTCCCGCAGGGGAGACTTGATCAGTTTCAACCAGCAGGACCATCAGTTTTACACCACTGGATATCTTATTCAGTTTCAGTACAACAGTTTCAAAGATATAGATTACAATATTGTTTTGGCCACTGTGCAACCATCTAGTTTAAACACAACACGCATCATATTCTTAACACAGTGTTTTTCATCTTATGGTTAGTGTGTAGAGACTGGATGCTCAAAGTCTTACAAAGTTATTTCCTTCATATTTTAGATTCTAATAAGTTTGAGTTCATCTTGTGTCCATCCTCAGTCTCTCTTCAGTTCTGTCTTGGTCTCAGCTGAACTGCATTTCCTCTGCATAGACTGCTGCTTCACCACGCTCCCTCTGTAGAAATGCTCAATTTATTCTAACTCATTTATATATATTTAGCCCTGTGATTAGCCTTTGTGTCACCAGCAATCAGGTATTTTAAAGTAATCTTGTTTTTTATTGGTTTTTGCTTCAACAAACAGCCTTTTGCTTCTCTTTATTAAAGTGTTTATTTTTATCATGTTCCTCATGTTTGCCTGCATCTGGGTCAATAACAACAACTCCTCCATATGACACATAAGCATTTTCACTTTTTTTTGTTGAAATTTCTTTTATGTCAATTTTGTCATCAGCAGACATATTTTGCCCCTTTTCCACTGACAAATCGGCACGGCGCGCTTGATAGCGGTACAGTATAGCGCGGATCAACTCGCTTGAGGCGGTGGAAACAGAAAGCGGACGTAAGTGGGGATAGGGGCGGTGCCCATCTGGCTATGAAAAGTGGCGCGCAAAAGTCTTTGTCCGCGACGTCACAGCGCGTGAAACAACAACAACAATGGCGGATATACGTGTGTTTTTGTACTTTGCGCTCTGTCTGTGGTTCATTTTGGTTGGTTTGATTTTTGGTTCTTGTGGAGGAAGTCGCCATTGTCCAAAGTCAATTGTATTTTAAAATAAAATATTTGTATGGTTGCTGGGAGTTTTTTTAAAGCCTTTTGCAGGAGCGCTACTATAACACCACACACAGCCGGGCCAATCAGGGGCTACCACTATGTAGGTAGTCGTGTCTCTGGTAGCAGTTTACTGGACCAATCAGTAGACAGGTGGGCGTGTGGGCCCGCTTTGGGCCGCTTCGGACCACCGAGGAGGTGGTCTGAAAAAAGAGGCCGGGTTGGCGCGGAATGATGCGGTTAAGACCCGAGAAAGGGTCCGCAGGGGGCTAAAGTGAACCGAGCCGCAACGTGTGGAAAAGCGGCATTTGTTGAGCTACTGGAAGGTTCTGGAATTATACTGTATTGTCCAACTATGTAGGAGTTGGTGGTCGAAACAGTATATTTGTTCGAAGCCAGTTATGATCAGGAGTTGACAGAGAAGGATTATAAACTAATGGCCTGAAACTGAAAGCTGTGGTGTGACTGAGCCAAATTGCTTGAAGGCAACAACAGAAAGACATAAACTGTACAAACTTGTTGACTTGACGTCACTTCTCTTCATTTTACATAACCTACACTTGACTTTGCACAAAAATAAAACCAAGTGCAAGGACCTGACGGTAAACGGTTGGACACAGGTGACATAAATGAGGAGAGAGACAGCGACAACTGAAACACAACATGACAGGATCAGACAGAACAAGGTAAAATCTGACAAGTTGTTTTTTTTTCAACAATAAAAAAGCCTGATGTTGAATGTCTTATTTGTCTAAATTAACATCAGTACAACAGTAATGAAACAACTCACATTCTTGTTGCAGGAATGAGAATGTGTCCAGATAAATAGCATGTAAATGCAATGTGGATTTGACACACAATTTGTCTTCTGGGATTTTTGCATGTTTGTCAAACAGCCAATCATCATTAGTGTGAATGCTGAATCAGCATTTTCAGCTTTTTACAAAAATCCCAGTTTGAGTCTGATTTATCAGGTTTGCGGTTGTTAAACCTCTCAGCGGCTGCAAAAGCAAGCAGCAGGTGATTTACTAAAGACACGCAGGTAAAACTGCGCCTGTTAAACCTGCTAAAATCCTTTTAGAGTTTTTGAGCTTGATGAATATGCAATTTGGGCGTTTCTGTCAGAAGACGCAAAACAATGGGAGGAGAACATGTAAATAAGTGGGCGTTTCTGGTGCAGTGTGATTTATCAAACCTGAAACTGTTTGCGACTAATTTTTCACGTATTTTTACCGCTTTTGAAAAGCAAGTTTTAACTTGGCACAAAAATGGATGCAGTGATCGTTGCGTGAAGACACAGACAGACGTCTGGATCATTCCAGCAAACTGTGGCAGTTAGTGCTGCGTATCGGGCAGTTCAGTGTGTTGTCACAGGTTTTGAATGCAACATGGGCAGATCAATTTTCCACCGTCGGAATCCTGAAAATCAGTTTCAGTATTTGGACCGCACTGGAGGGACACTTTACACACCAGGTTGCCCTGATCACTGGTGTTTGCTCTGTGTTACACAACATCACAGACTGGAGCCTGAAGATGTCTTTTCATCTTTTCAGTTAAAGAAAATTGTTATTCATCCAACTCGTAACAGAGTCCAAACATCTAAGATCTGAATCTTAAAAACATTCTAATATACAGCTAAATATCATCAGCATAGCAATGATAAGAGCTTAAAATAGACTGCAAAGGGAGCAATAAAGGCTCTAGAATAGACCCTTGTGGGACACCGAAGTTGAGCAGCGAGGAAGAGGACTGAAATTTATCTACAGCCACAGAGAATAATCGAAAGCAGGACCTGATACCCCGACCCAGTGTTTCAACCTGTCAAGCATGACCTGATGATCAACAGTATCAAACCCTGACGTCAAGTCCAGCAACAGGAACAGGGAGCAAAGTCCTGCATCGCTCTGCATCAGAATTAGTGACATCGAGGAGGGCCGTTTCAGTTGAGTGAGCCGTGTGAAAACCAGACTGAAAATGGTCAAGGATCCCATGTTTATCTAAAGATCCTGTAAGTTGCTTAGCAACAACTTTTTCCAGGATCTTATGGTGCGTTCACACCTGTCCAAGTGTCAGCGTCAGCAGCGGCAAAATTACATGTAAAGTCTATGGTTGAGTCCGTCAGAGGGCCGTCAGAGTCTCTGCGCCGCTTTGTGAGTATTAGCAGCGTCAATTTTTCAAGCTCTTCCTGCATTTCAAGTGGTAAAGCCTGAAACACGAGCAACGCAGGAGTTCAGCTAGCTGAACTTTTGACAGTCTTGACGTTTTAAAATCGGCGCTTCAACCAGTCAGAGCGTCTCATTGTAGTGATGTCACTGCACGTGACTTGAATGAAGCGGGATCAGGAAAAACATCATTTCAACAATGGAAGACAAGCTTATAGCTGATGCACCCGACGTCGACGTTTTCTACCTTTATTAAGCAAATAAAGACAAACCACTCTCTCGATGCGCCATAGTTCAGAACATCCGACAACAGAGGAAGCCCCGCCTACATTTTGCAAGCTTCAACATACAAGCATCAAACTAGATGCGTTGCGAGCATTGCTTGACGCTGACAAAGGGTTTGTGAACGCGCCATTAGAAATAAATGGCAGGATTGAGATGGGTCTGTAGCTGCTAAGCAGAGATGGGTCAAGTCTGGGTTTAAGTGGATGAATCACAGCATTCTTGACAGGAACTTGACCAGACAGCAAGAATGAGTTTATTATAGACAGTACACATGAACCAATTGACTGGAAAACCTCTTTAAACTGGGATGTAGGAAATTCATCAAGAGAGCAGAAGATGTCTTCATTGAACTGACTCTGGTAAAGAAACTGGTGTAAAGCGATTAAAATCAGAGAATGGTCTGGACAAGGGACAGAAAGTGAGACAGCAGGAGAAACAATGTCGCTGATGGTATCACCTTGGGGTTTCCTCTGCCGTTTGAAATGAGGTTAGAGACGTACACAGCCCTCACGTCGCTAACAGGTCCTTTAGATGAAGCAGGTGAATTTGCAAACTGTTATTCTCCATATGCGTTAAGCTTGTCTGCAAGAGCGTTTGAGACAGTGAATACAGTCGGGGGGTGTCTTTGAGACGGGAGCGAGTCTAGTTTTAACAGGACAGATTTTATCTCATGGAAAACAGCAACTGTTTAAACTGTCTGTTAAAAGATCGACATCATCAAAAAAAGATAAAATCAGGCGAAAACACTCCCGTCTGTTAAATGCAGCTTTTCTTGTTTGGGAAGTCTTAGACTGATTATCAGTGTAAGTGGAAGCATTTCTCCCACATAACAACATGCCAGAAACTGGAAACATCATCTAACCAGCAATATTCTTTGCATTTTTCTTTCTTTCTTGGCAGGACCAGAGAGTCACCAACAAGAACAAGAAAGGAAAGAATGCAGAGAAAAATTCCCTCCAGCATCGTTCTTTCACAGAACGATTGTCTAAAATTCCTAAAGCTGAACAGTCATGTAAAAGAAAAAAATTAATAAATAATAAAAGAAAGAATAATCACTCCCACAGAACATGGAATGCGTCGATATTTAATTAATGAAAACTATAAAGGGTCAACATCTGCGCTGGTGTAAAACACACTTTTAAATAATCAGATATATGTGAGGATTACACATTGAGATTTCACAACACTTGAACCGAAAACAAACTGGTTTCAGACCGTTTTAATGTTCCCGACTGTGGTCAAATTTCGACACTGACGCAGAGACTTTCATATGTGCAATGTGCGTATCCAGCTGCAGTCCTGCTTCCACATTACATTAAAAGGTGGTCCAGTTATGTATTGAGGTCCTCTTTGGGGAACACACCAGAACTCACAGGAAAATGGTGAAAACACACACATAAGTTCTACCAATTGGAGGATTTTGTTTGCTTCTTCTATCTTTTGCAAAAAACAAATGATGTAGAAAGACTCTGACTCGAGCCATCAGTATTTTCTAGAGAGTAAATTAGTTTCCAAATATGCCCAGAGTTCTAAAATAACATACATCTATAAAAATATGAGTGTCTGGGTTTTTAAGTGTCTCTAGATCAGGTGTTGAGCATTGTTGTGGTCTGTAGTTTCACACCGGAGAACAACTTGTAGTGTGGTGTGCATTTTTGCTGAATGAGAGTGTGTAACAGTTCAGTATGACTGATTTTCATCTCACATGTTCTCTGGTTGAAGCTCATACAATGAGAAGAAGAACAGCGTTTGAGTCTGTATAAAAGCTGCTGTGTGTTCTGACTGTTTCTGTTTGAGGCAGCTGACGACATACAAGCAGAAGATTCTTCTTATTCTTTTAGTTTCTTGAACTCATCTATTGTTTGAGGATTGCAGATTTTTTGTTTATTTTTCCAACAAGACTGTTCAGGTAATGACACCTGTGTTTGAAACTGAGTTTTAAGTCAGATGGTTGACAATCCATAAAAAGGAAACATACAGCAGTACTATGTTTGTGTAAAAGGATCCATGTTTTCAGACAAGTCAGATGAAACAGAAAAACTTTACAAAGATGTTATTACTGTTTGGGATTTTTTCTGATTTAAAATAGTTGATTTGGCTGATTTGATGGTTTAATTTGGTGTCTTCAAGCAAAAATAATTTCTAATTCAGGTTATAAGATTGTTCTTTCACTTAAACTGAGAATAATGGTAATAATAATGGTGTAAAGACGGACATAACTTGGTTCCAGATGATGTAGAAAGTGTTTCATTAGTCAGAAAACAGAAATAATTTCAGAGGGAAACAAATTGACAAATGAACTCCTACTGAAATGTATTGTGTGAAATAAACTTTAAAATGTGTGTGTTTTATTATCAGGATTTATAACACCAGTTGTACGCCTGAGGTCAAAGGGGCAGAGGTAAAGGAAAGGTCCTCACTGAAAAGGTTCTGTTCGTAAGGGAGAGAATCGCTGGTGATGATCTGCCCTCCATCCAGGACCTGGACTCCTCCATCCAGGACCCGTTCTCCTCCATCCAGGACCCGTTGACCCAGCCAGAGTATCAGGAATGCAGCATCATGTGTTTTACTGAGACATGGCTAAAGGAACGTATCCTGGACTCCAGTGTGTCTCTGTCTGGCTTTCAAACAATACGGACAGACAGAGATTTGAATGAGGAGCGAAAAAAGAAGAGGAGTTTGTCAGCTGATCACATCTGCAGTTACCTGTTGGGGGCGGAGCATCAGAGTATGTGACACGAGGAGGCTGAACAGATTGATAAGGAGGGCTGATTCTGTCCTGGAGACTGAACTGGAGTCTATNCTCCTCCATCCAGGACCCGTTCTCCTCCATCCAGGACCCGTTCTCCTCCATCCAGGACTCGTTCTCCTCCATCCAGGACCTGTTCTCCTCCATCCAGGACCCGTTCTCCTCCATCCAGGACCTGTAATCCTCCATCCAGGACCTGGACTCCTCCAGAGTCAGGAAAAGAGCAGGCAGCATCAGCAGGGACCTTCTCACCCAGGATCTCACCCCTCCTCCCTCCTCAGGACGGTGCTACAGATCTCTGTCCACCAAAACCACCAGACACATAAACAGTTTTTCCCCACAGACTGTCTCCATGTTAAACATGTTTAACCCCTCGAACAAGGAAATAACCTGTTCTACCATTAAGTAATGTTATATATCATATATATATTTATTCTGGAATAGCGCTATAACTGGTGGCAGCTTGTTGGAGTAGCTCTGTGACTTAGGTAGCACTTGCTAGCATTTTTTTATTCTTTTTGAGTATTTCTTGATGGTTTTTTCTTCTGGAAATATTTTCTAAATACTTTTCTTCTGATTTGGGTGCTGTGCTGATCGAGTTTTTTTGCTGGATTTGTCACTTTTTTGCCACTTGTTATGATGCGTAACCATGGCAACAAGAGACTTGTTTACAAGTAAGAGCAGCTAACTGACATTTCTAAGGCTGAAATAATCCTCAAATTGAAACTCTGGATCCCTGATGAGCTCAAAAGAAGAAGACGTGGATGCAGAGCAGGAGCACAGTGAAGAGAGAGAAAGAGGAAGTTTAAACCTTCACTTCCATCAGTCATATTGATGAATGTGAGATCTCTTTGCTAACAAAATGGATGAACTTGAAACTCTGTTGAAATGCAGCATCATGTGTTTCACTGAGACATGGCTAAAGGGACATACAGTGGGGCAAAAAAGTATTTAGTCAGCCACCAATTGTGTAAGTTCTCCCACTTAAAAAGATCAGAGAGGCCTGTAATTTTCATCATAGGTATACCTCAACTATGAGAGACAAAATTAGGAAAAAAAATCCAGAAAATCACATTGTCTGATTTTTAAAGAATTTATTTGCAAATTATGGTGGAAAATAAGTATTTGGTCAATAACAAAAGTTAATCTCAATACTTTGTTATATAGCCTTTGTTGGCAATGACAGAGGTCAAACGTTTTCTGTAAGTCTTCACAAGGTTTTCACACACTGTTGCTGGTATTTTGGCCCATTCCTCCATGCAGATCTCCTCTAGAGCAGTGATGTTTTGGGGCTGACGCTGGGCAACACGGACTTTCAACTCCCTCCAGAGATTTTCTATGGGGTTGAGATCTGGAGACTGGCTAGGCCACTCCAGGACCTTGAAATGCTTCTTACGAAGCCACTCCTTCGTTGCCCGGGCGGTGTGTTTGGGATCATTGTCATGCTGAAAGACCCAGCCACGTCTCATTTTCAATGCCCTTGCTGATGGAAGGAGGTTTTCACTCAAAATCTTACGATACATGGCCCCATTCATTCTTTCCTTTACACGGATCAGTCGTCCTGGTCCCCTTGCAGAAAAACAGCCCCAAAGCATGATGTTTCCACCCCCATGCTTTACAGTAGGTATGGTGTTCTTTGGATCCAACTCAGCATTCTTTCCCCTCCAAACACGACAAGTTGAGTTTCTACCAAAAAGTTCTATTTTGGTTTCATCTGACCATATGATGTTCTCCCAATCCTCTTCTGGATCATCCAAATGCTCTCTAGCAAACCGCAGACGGGCCTGGACGTGTCCTGGCTTCAGCAGGGGGACACGTCTGGCACTGCAGGATTTGAGTCCCTGGCGGCGTAGTGTGTTACTGATGGTAGCCTTTGTTACTTTGGTCCCAGCTCTCTGCAGGTCATTCACTAGGTCCCTCCGTGTGGTTCTGGGATTTTTGCTCACCGTTCTTGTGATCATTTTGACCCCACGGGGTGAGATCTTGCGTGGAGCCCCAGATCGAGGGAGATTATCAGTGGTCTTGTATGTCTTCCATTTTCTAATAATTGCTCCCACAGTTGATTTCTTCACACCAAGCTGCTTACCTATTGCAGATTCAGTCTTCCCAGCCTGGTGAAGGTCTACAATTTTGTTTCTGGTGTCCTTTGACAGCTCTTTGGTCTTGGCCATAGTGGAGTTTGGAGCGTGACTGTTTGAGGTTGTGGACAGGTGTCTTTTATACTGATAACAAGTTCACACAGGTGCCATTAATACAGGTAACGAGTGGAGGACCGAGGAGCCTCTTAAAGAAGTTACAGGTCTGTGAAAGCCAGAAATCTTACTTGTTTGTAGGTGACCAAATACTTATTTTCCACCATAATTTGCAAATAAATTCTTTAAAAATCAGACAATGTGATTTTCTGGATTTTTTTTCCTCATTTTGTCTCTCATAGTTGAGGTATACCTATGATGAAAATTACAGGCCTCTCTGATCTTTTTAAGTGGGAGAACTTACATAATTGGTGGCTGACTAAATAATTTTTTGCCCCACTGTATCCTGGACTCCAGTGTGTCTCTGTCTGGCTTTCAAACAATACGGACAGACAGAGATTTGAATGAGGAGCGAAAAAAGAAGAGGAGTTTGTCAGCTGATCACATCTGCAGTTACCTGTTGGGGGCGGAGCATCAGAGTATGTGACACGAGGAGGCTGAACAGATTGATAAGGAGGGCTGATTCTGTCCTGGAGACTGAACTGGAGTCTATTGAGTTGATTGTCCAAAGGAGGATGAAGAACATGATGAAAAACCCTCATCATCCTCTTCAGAACACAGTAACTCAACAACAGAGTGTTTTCAGTCAGAAGATTCTTTATAATCCGCTGCAGCACAGACCACTACAGGAGATCCTTCCTGTCCACAGCTAGAACCCTCTACAGGAGATCCTTCCTGTCCACAGCTAGAACTCTCTAGAGGAGATCCTTCCTGTCCACAGCTAGAACCCTCTAGAGGAGATCCTTCCTGTCCACAGCTAGAACCCTCTACAGGAGATCCTTCCTGTCCACAGCTAGAACGCTCTATGGCTCCCTGAAGAATAACTGAGCTACAACAACACTTGAATTTCCCTTCGGGGATTAATAAAGTATTTTTGATTTGATTTTGATTTGATATCAGCTCTGTATCACCTGACCTCAAACCACCAACTAGACTTTCATGTTGGTAAAATGCTACTGATGTATCTGGTGTGTGTTCTATGTGTTCTATGTGTTCTATGTGTTCTATGTCCAACATGTCTGTCTGTCTGTACAAGTGAAAAGTGAGCTGGAACCAAATTCCTTGTATGTGTAACATACTTGGAATACATACAAATAAGGTTGATTCTGAAAATTCTTCCACTGAATTCATTCCTGCATGAGTCATAATAAACCCCATTTTCCTATTCAACTCACTCTGACTCATGGTAATTCATTTTTCCAAAACATTGGACTCTGTGGTGACAGCAGCTCAGAGCAGGAGACTCAAAGAACTACTAGCCATTCAGGATAATAATAGCCATCATGTGCACTCTGTCATTAGCAGCCACACGAGCTTTATCCCTGACATGAGGATATTTCCTGTCATTCTACACAAACAGACTCTCCATGCCGTAAAACTTTAGCCACTAAACATTTGGTGGGAAAAGTGGAAGAAAGAACTGAATGAGGGGTTGTTGTGAGGGTGTTTTATGGTCTGGCTGCAACTTGAAATTTAAATTTAAACCTGTGCACATTTCAGTCTTATAGCTGATAGATTATAACACATACTATTATACTTTTACTATTTACTTGATAACTGTAATTTTTTCTTTTGTTTCTACTTTTCTGTATTGTTACTGATAGTGTTTTTGTCTTAGAATGTAAGCTAACAGAAATCAGCAGAAACTGTGATGCACCAAGATGTGGT
Source organism: Pachypanchax playfairii (assembly GCA_006937955.1). Classification (NCBI taxonomy): domain Eukaryota; kingdom Metazoa; phylum Chordata; class Actinopteri; order Cyprinodontiformes; family Aplocheilidae; genus Pachypanchax; species Pachypanchax playfairii. The sequence continues at coordinate 3,246,448 of SSNP01000024.1, read as the reverse complement.
CTTAAAAGTCTTAAATTTTTTTTTCTAAGTGTTTATTGTCTAACCAACTTTATATAAGTTCATAGGAGCAGTTTTGTGCTACACTGTTCATCTTGTGATTGGATCACTAGCAGTATGAGAAATACATATTTGATCATCCCCATCACCTTAAAGAGGCCATTTCATACAAATTTCATGACTTTGTGGTTATTTCTCAAGTATTAACCAGTAATATGAAACATTTTATATGTAAAAAACATCAGGAAACACTGATTAACAGACCTTTCAATCTGTCTGCGTTAAAATTCGGGTGGTTCCGGCTCCTTCCGTCAGGTTGCTTCGGCTGCTTCATCAGCAGCTCGTTCATATTTATTGTTTGAATTTGCTGGACTCTGATTGGCTAACAAACTAGCCTATGAGAGCAAAGAATACTGTTTTCTGCCCCGCTGTGCATGGCAACGTCAGACGTCGTGTCTTCCTGTTTGCTACGTTATGCTACAGCTTTTTAGCTAGCAGCATGCTTTAGGTAGCTGCCGAAAATTTACGAACAAAGGAGTTGTGATGAAACAAGTGCAGGTCGTTCGGACTCGGGAGAACTGGTGTTATCACCACCTGCGTAGTTTGAGATATAAAAACTGAAAGAGAAGTTGTTGACCTGTTTTCACACCCACTATGAAGGTAAGAACACCTGTGGAGCTAAAATATTCAACAGAAACCTCATAAAAACCGTTTTTAATGGAAGGGCCTCTTTAAACATACACACACACCTACACACAGAAAGACAGAACCTCCTCCCTTTACAGTAAATTTCTCCTCCAACACATAAACTTGGCTCACATCTGTGGTTCCATACCTTTTACCAGCAATCTGACAAAGCAGCTAGTCATGTGGACTGTCATCAGGGGCATTAGATGTCATTAATCTCTCTGGTAGTTCACTCCTAATTTTAGATTAAACCTGTTAAGACTGACTAAAACTTTCTCCTCCATTTGAGAGGGAAACTACTCCTTTCGCCTGCCGCCCTGAATATCATTATCATTTCACTGGCCGTCTGATTGCAAAGGAATGCACACAGTAATAAAAAACAAACCCGTTCAAACGTCACCAAAATCTACAGTATCCTTTTATTTTTTTTCACCAAGCCCAAGATACAACAAAACATGTTATTCTGCAACAAATGTTTGAATTGGAGAGCCGACTGGTTTCAAACAGTTTAAACCCTAGATTATCTGTGTAAACGGACCCAGATGCAAGCAGGACACTTGAGATATTAAACAAAAGCTTCTTTAATAAATGAAAACAAAAATCTGACCGGCAAAATCAATTTACAGATTATGGGATTAAAAAGGAAAAGATAAATAAAAAGACGTGCAGGATATGACAACAAATGAAATGAACAAACCATAGAGTATTTCTAATGGGAGCAGGTGATTACTCACAAGAATCAGCTGAGAAGACAAATCAAATAAATGTCCATCAGGTGTGACATAGGGAACAAACTGAGCAGAAAAAACCTGCCTGAATTAAAAAAGTACAAGAAACAGGAACTAAAAATACACTTTTTACACTGTTTATTTAATATTTTCTGTGCCTGCTTGTTCCTGTTTAGGTAACTGGTGCCTATCACCAGCAGTCATTGGGTGAAAGACGCCAGTTACACCTGGACAGGTCACCGTCAATCAAAGGGCCACATAGAGACAGATTACTATTGACTCACACACCAAGGCCAGTTTTAGAATGAACTATCATGCATGTGTTTGGTCTGTGGGAGGTAGCCAAAGGCCTCAGAGAATAACAAAAAAAAAGCTGTAATTAAATAACATATGCAAGAAAAGAAATATAAAAAGTAAAATGAACATTGAACAACTCAAAATCCAGAATTCAAGAGATTGAACATGAACAACAAGGACATAAAAAAACAGAAGCTAAATAAAACTGCCAACACTCAGAAAAGGCTAAAATAAGAACAATTATACCTAAAAAAAAACAGATACCGCGTGGCCAAAATCCTAAAACAAAGACATAAGGAAAAAACACTCCATGGAAACAGAAGACAAAACACAGTCAAACCCCAGAACTACAACAGCTTGGAGTCATTTGTGAGGTTGTTTTTTTGGCTCAATCGATCTTTTTTCAGAATCTCAAAACATTTGGAAGCATTATAATTGAAAAATCTCAGAGGACCAAAAATTATACTGATATACTGAAAAAACTGTAATGTAATGTAATGATTTCTGTTTTCGGCTGAATTTGAATGACACACAAATGGTGATTTAAAAATAAAGAATTTATTTTTACACTGGCTGTAGAACACAAAAACACAGATTCACTGAAAAGCAGAACAGGGAAAACATTTTTCCAAAACATCAGTCTAATGTCAGAAACACAAAAATCCTCTTGGACAATCCAAAAATCCAAAAATCCAAATCCATGAGAAACAAATGTGGGTCAGATACCTCTATGAACTGTAACACGTTAACAGTGATCGTCAGGTAAAAACACATCCAGTCTGTGTGATCTGTTGACAGAAACAATGGAACCAGTTGCATTGTGACATGAACAGACAGACTAAAGGTTCCTCAAATAGGGAGGAGACAGGTGAAGGTACAACAGAGGTGAACACAGGTGAGTTAAATGATTAATTATTACTGGAAAATGATCTGACCTGATTTATGATAGAAAATTTCACTAAAGTTATGAAGCTGGTGTCGGTCTTTGAACCTAATAGTAGAAGAACCAGAACCAACTCTGGTGCATTTGGTGCCCTATTATTGTTTTTTGCTGCTCCTTCCTCCTCACGACACCCCCACCCCTCCTTTATTACTCCGTCTCTGAAGCCGCTTGTTTGCTGATAAAAATATCATGTAGTTTATACCTGTCAATGTTATTCACAACCTGTACACTGCTAATTCATGAACCAGTATTTTCTACTAAATCCACATCAGATCGTGTTTGAGTTTATCTGTTGGTCGGCTAATTTCTGGCTCCTCCCACAAGGAAAGGATCAGACTCTTGCATAGCTTGAATGACTGCAGCTTAAAGAGGCCCTTCCATTAAAAACAATAACACCCGAGTTCTCCCAAGACCGAACGGCCTGTATCTGTTTCATCACAACTCCTTTGTTCGTTAGTTTTTGGCAGCTCCCGCAGTTGAAACCACGCCTAGCATGCTGCTGGCTAAAAGCTGTTAGCATAATGTAGCAAACAGGAAGACACGACGTCTGACGTTGCCATGCACAGCAGGGCAGGAAACTGTATACCTTGCTCTCATAGGCTAGTTTGTTAGCCAATCAGAGTCCAGCAAATTCGAATAATGAATATGAGGTAAACAGAGTAAATCAGGAGCTGAATGGAAACAGAAATAGAAAATAACCTAATAACTAATATTTGCTTGTTTGCCTCCACTGCAGTTCTGTTTGCATATGAAAAAATATACTTTTGGTTTGGAGAGCATCAATTACAAGATACTAGTTAAATACTTTAACACAAGCTGCCTGTTACTACTGAATGAATTACCTGATATAGAAAATATTCATCACATTTTACCTTTTTTTTTAAACTTGTGTTGTAAATACTGTACTAATAGTATTAATATATTTCAGGGGTTTAGTTTACTTAAACAACATTGTAATTTTTGTTGAAAATGGTTAGACTGAGAACATGTTAAGATTAAGATCAATGGATTTGTGTTTAAACAACTTTTTTTGCTCTTCATCTTTAATATTAAATATAAAAAAAACAATTTTACCAATTACATGATCAAACAAGTTTGATCTGTGCAATTATCAGGGTAAGTGAATTGGCTGCTCCTTCTCCACCTGGATTTCTGCTTTAGTGGTAAAAGCCCTCGGATCTTTGGGTTTCTCTGAAACACAGCAAAGTTTATTGCATTGCAAAGAAACTGACCTATTAATAACTTATAGGTTAAAAATACACAGTTTTTCCTAAACAAAAACAGCAAGTACCGTTACCTGTTCAGCAGGGTCGGCCCTGAGCTGCATGGTGCCCAAGGTGAAAAAGGATTTTGGCGCCCCCTACTGCCCAGAACAGAAACAACGTAACTCAATAACTGGATTATATTGCAAAAAATATTTGTTTATACTAAAATGAACAGTAGAGATGATAGATATTTAATTATTACTTATTTTGCTCTTTACATGAGATAAATGGTGTGTCCAACGTTTTGTCAAAAAAGAAAGAAAAAAGGAGAATTTGGCGCCCCCTCCGGCAGAGGGCGCTCTAGGCAATTGCCTAGTCTGCCTATGCCCAGAACCGGCCCTGCTGTTCAGGGTTCTGGGAGGTTTGCTTTAGAGCCAAGGATTTTAGAGGAGGTTTATTAAATATTCTCAAAACCTTTTTTAATTGTTTTGAATGTCCAAAACTGTTTTGAAATCACCAGGTTTGTTGCACTGGTGGTTAGAAGTGATAGAAGTGAGTAGAAGAAAAAGTTATTCTTAAATGATTTATTAAAACGGGCCTAGTGCTGGTAGAAATGACTCATAAAAAGAACAAAGAAATAGTTGGTATCTTCCAACTTTATGACAAATAGTAACAAATAAATAACTGTAGTTTGAAAGTTATAGTTCATGTAGCAACAAAAGGTTTGTGGTTAAAAGAAAAAAAAACACAAGAGGAACAGCTTCTTTCTTGGGTGCAAACTTTAATTTTGGGTTAAACCTTAGTCCTTCTACATGCTCTCATGCAGACGCTGGAAAATGAATTGTCCACACGAATCAAACCCAAATCTCTCGATGGTGACCGCAAGCTTTTACCTGGTCAGGTCAAGAAGCTGGACTCCTGTCCAAATAGACCAATCAGGTCTCAGTCCAGCAGCTAAGATATAAAGCTCTTTGTGTGAATGGGAGAGAAAAAAAAAAACTCCAAGGGAAAATATTAAAGTTTCAGTCAAATAAAAAGTATAAGTTTCTCTCATTTAGAGACAAAGATGAGGCAAAAGTCTATCAGACACATAACTTGTAAACCAACAACAAAATAAGGGTTTTAAAGCACGACAAATTCAAATCTAGGCTTGAAATCAATCAATCAATCAATCAATCAATCAATCAATCAATCAATCAATCAATCAATCAATCAATCAATCAATCAATCAATCAATCAATCAATCAATCAATCAAATGTTATTTATAAAAGCATTGTTGTAAAGCGCTAAACAGCAAGGACAAAGTTAAAAAGCAAGCGATATATTGAAACAGTCAAATCCACAAAGATAACTAAAAAAAGTTTTAAGTGACGCGACACTCAACATTGAAAAGTTAATTTAAACAAGTGATGTTTCAATCAGGCCTTAAACAAGGAGAGAGATGTGATGGAACGTAATTCAAAAGGTAGAGAGTTCCAGATCTTTGGACCGACCACAGCGAAAGCACGATCACACCATCGTTTATATCTGGACTGTGTTAGTCAGCAGAACGTAAAGCTCTGCAGGGCAGGTATGGTGTGAGCATGTTGCACAGATATAATGGTGCTAGGCCATGAACAGAACAGAAAACAAACAGCAGTACTTTATATTGGATTCTGTAGTCAATGGGGACCCAGTGTAGAGAGTATAGAACAGGAGTGATGTGGTCACGTTTACAGGTGCTGGTGAGGAACCGGTCCGCCGCATTTTGCACAAGTTGAAGACGGCGCAGTGAACTTTGGCTCAATCCAATATAAAGGGTGTTGCAGTAATCCAAACGTGAGCTGATGAAGGCATGAACGGCTTTTTCCAGGTCACTAAGGCGGAGAAATAGCTTGACTTTAGCCAACAGGCGGAGCTGAAAGAAACCCGCCTTGACCACAGAGTCAATTTGCTTGTCGAAGTTGAGACTGCTGACATCATATCCTTTGCAGTGGGGTCAAGCTGCCGATTACAAATTCTCATGTGTGACAAAACCTCCTTGTGCGAGGTTAATTTTATTGTAAAAAAAAAAAGTACAGCTATGATGTGAAAAAGGTTTATTTTTATTCTTTAGTAATGTTTAAAACATTTTGTAATGGCAGAGACACTTTAAGGAGCAAAAGCAATGATTATTAGTTTAACAGAAAGAAACATTTTGGCACAAAATCATTCTTAATGAAAATTCTTACACTAAAACTAAAAGACTCACTTTAGTTTTAGTGTAAGAATTTGGTAAGAGTCATAGATGTGTAGGTTGGAAAGTTTATGGGAGTACTTGTGGTTTTCACGGTGATGAGGGATTTTCTCACTCCTCCTGTTCGATGGACTCTGAGTAGGTAGAGAAACATTCTTCATTTAGCATCACATTAAAATCCTTGTTAGTTGAAATCATAAGACACTCCCATATGTTGTGTGAAAGGTTCAAAGTTGAACAGGTGTAAAAATATTTCAGTTTTTGCTTGCAACATCAGAAGTGGGTATTTCTTTTAAAAACAGTTCACATGTCTTGTTGGTTCATGCTTTGAACCACCTGTTACTCCGACTCCAGGAATGTGTTCAGACAAGAGGGAAGGCATTTGTATTGACTTCATTCAATCGCTTTCAGGGCCAGAAACAAATCTCTGAGAATATGATGTCTCAAAGTCGTCTGCCACGGGCTCTTTCCATTATGTTTTTTTTCTTTAACGTTCCAAGAAATCACTGATGGCACGTCTCAGACCAGACAGTTGATGTCAATAAAAATAGTAGCTGGAGTGAGTTGCAACACTCATATCAGATTCCATCAGATACATGACTGTACATGTTCAACAGCAAAGGAAATTTAAAACAACTTATATGTAACAAGAATAAATTTTAAAAAACTTGGTTTAAATAGGAATAAAAAACATTTTGGGATTTTGAGAAACTAAAGGAAGTTTGTGTTGTTTAGTGTTTTATTCCTGTCCAGAAATCAAGATCACTGAGAAGGAGCCTCTCTGAGTCCCTGAGGTCTAATATGAATCAGAGCCAAAAAGGTTGAGGTTGGGGTTAACTGTGTTTTGGATTTCATCACAGGATACAGAGTTTGCTGGGAAGGAGAACTAGCACAGTTCAAACCTGCAGCAGAGTGAAGCAAGACTGTGTCCTTGAACTGATCTTTCTTTGGTTATTTTTCTTTCTTCTGCTTTATTTTATATTCAGCTCATTTTTTTGAGTGTCTACCTTCACACTGTAGCTGACAGCAAACGTTTTCATTTGAATTGCACATGCGACTAAGGCCTAAGTAGCAAAGCTTATTGAGGGAAAGGGTTTTTATGTAGTATGCCGCACCACCATCCTACATGGAATCAGGTCTCAAGAAGCTGATGGACTGACCATCAACAGAAAAGACCAATGTCATGGGCGAAGAGGTCAAGATCCCGCCCTACATCTCTGTAATAAATGTCCAGTGACCCCTCACTAAATTGATCACCTGTGTTTGCAAACATGACATGGAGGAAGCAAATGTCGATACAGCAGGTCCAGGAAGCTGCAAAAGATCTCAGCATGTGGAACCAGATTGTAAAAATCCACCATGCTGAAGGGAAACTCGTCTACTTACTACAGGCAAATAAACAAGAGAAGAAGAAAACAGACCTTCTCCAGTCTGCAAAGTGCAGAGGAGACATTCAGAGTGTCATAACCGACACAAAATAAAAAAACTGTTGATGTTCAGGTGCAATCCAACATCAACTCTGATTCACCTCTGACTGAGAAGAATTAAGCTTTCTTTCATCCTCCAACCAACCTTTAAAGGGGTTATGACATCAAAATGCACTTTTTTGAGTTTTTTGGGGTATATCATGATGTGTTGTGCACTGATGAGGCCGTGTGAACGTCCAAAGCGAGTATCAAAGTTCCCGTTTGTGGGCGGTCCGCTTTGTTTCATATTTAAAAAACGGTTGAATCGGAAAGCACCATTTTTTCCTACGTGGCATTTCATCCTACGTATTTCATAGCGTCCAATAACAGTGCACAGTAAAGTAAACAGTTAAGCTAAGAAATGCTAACAACAAAACAACGTGACAGCGCGGAACATCACCTTCACTTCGAACATAACAACACAAAAGCCAGCTACAGTGCACCGATTGTAGGACAGGTTAAGCTAAGAAATGCTAACAACAAAACAACGTGACAGCAGTTGAACTTACCGGTGCTGGCTGCAAAGACGTTCTCCTGCATTGTCTTTAAGTTACAGCTTAGTTACTAATCCACTGTTAAATCAAGTTTTGTTTAGAAAACAATCCTCGTTAAAGTGCCTGGCACAAATGAAACAGATCTTTTTTGGAGGAGGGTCGCTTCCATAAATGAAGTCCAACCATTTCTGACGAACAGTCTCATTCTTTGGAAGACTAAAAAGAGGGCAGCCGTCTTGACATCCACAGATACATTACTTCCATGATGGCATTTTGGAGTTATGAAAAGCGCCCAGAAAAGTTGTCAGTAGATAAGCTCAGGAAAGGTGCACTCTCGCAGTTCCACCAGGTGTTTGCTAATTGCTGCTACCGCTGCTCTGCCTGCGTTACACGCGGGGGAGGGGTGCTCTCCTGTGAGGGGAGCAGTGGGCATGAGCTTGGCAGGTAACGAAATATCGGGGGCGTTTCAAGGAGAAATGGGCATTTCTGGGAGGAATCAGGCAAACGGCTTTCAAAATGGCTGCCATGAGAGTGTCTAAAGATTACTCAAACATACATAAATGAGCTAAAGTAACATTTCAGGCATGATTTTAATGAGGGAACGACATGATAACATGATGTAAAGCTTGAAAAAGTCAATTTTGCATAATACCCCCCTTTAACAACAAATTAGACCTTTTCTGTGCCTCAGCTCAATATTGGGGGAAAGTATCTTTCATTATTGTACACTTTACATTAAGAGCCCAAAACTGAGAAGATTTCATCTCTAAGGCTGAAAGTGTGGATCTCCAAGTCAGAGTAAGAAGTCTGTGACTCTTGGGTGAAGACAGACGCTAAATGTGTTCCTTCTGTTACTGATTGTGTAATTTGTAGTTCAAACCTGTTAGCCAGACAGATGTTTATATCTTTAAACAGCCCTTAAGGGTTATTTCCTTTTTGCTTTTTTGTCACACTTACACACATCAGATCAGCAAAAACCATTTTAATATCAGACAAAAATAATGTGAGTAAATACAACACACAGTTTTTATACAATTCATTCATTTCTGCTGAGAAAATTAGATTTAAACAAACCAGGCCCCGAGTGTGAAAAAATACCCCCCCAACCTAAAAAGTGGTTGTTAAGGGTTACAGTGAAACCCCGCCCTGCGTACACCCCTCTGGAGCAGACACCCTGTTGTTCAGGACACTTTTCATCCGCCTAAAAAAACAAAATCAGTTAAAATTCACCCCGCTAACAGACAGTGATGACAGATAGACCCCGATGCTCCTGCAGTGGAGGAGCTGGATGCTGACTGGAAGCAGCGCCTGCTTGACCAGGTGTGTGGTACAGAACTAAGCTGCACATCGGATGCAGAGGATACAGACCAAAAGGATCCTGAGCTGCCGCCATCAGCACCTGCTCCCAATCCATCGCATGTGCCAGTGACCTGCTGCGTTACCGGACGGACTCAGGGACAAATATTAGTGCTTTCCTCATTTTAATGTGACATTCAGGTTCGTTAAGACAAGTGGCCGTTCGACACAAATTGTCATTTCATCAGTTTCAGCATGATACCAGTTTCTCCCTCGCTTAAACAATGTAAATGTTGGTCATGAGTATTTTCATAATACTAAATGAAAAAAACCCTGAAAACTGACAAGTATTCATTAAATTTTATTCAAAGTTGAGACATTCAGAATGGGATTTGATCGTGCGCTAGTTCATAAAATAAGCTGATGTACCGAGGAAATTTCCATGACAATAGTTTACGGGCATGACAGGACACCCAGACACCCTACCCCTCTGGGACGGACACCCTACCCTAATGGACAAAACGTCTAGTCCACTATAGCGAAGTTTCCCTGTACTTGACTGTGGAATGACCTTCATTTCCTTTTACAGTGTATTTGCAGTTTTTAATCCTTTATAAAGCAACTTAAAGTGCTGGAGATAAACACCAGCGACCCTGAACAGGAATAGGTCTAGAGATTATCAGTGATGGACTTTGACACTGCAGTTCCAACTAAATGTTGTGTCCATGGACAGTCTACGTCTAAATGACCCAAAGTAACTTTCGGTGGACTGTCTCTTTCTTGTTGGTGACTCATGACTCTGCAGAGAGTGAGACCAGCAGTGTTCTAAATGTTTTTCTTTTATGTTCTTCAGGACGAGTGATCAGTGTGCTGCTGGTTGACCAGCCACTAATGGGATGGTTTACCACTCTCCTTTGTTTACCCTGTTTGTGGTTAAAAAATGTCCCAAAGTGTCAAATCATCAGACGGACTTTTTTCACTTTATTTTTTTTCCCATGTCCTGTCTGGCATTAAAGCTGTTAGAATTGATGTCCAGATGCATAGATATGCCTGACAGATTTATTCTCACAAGCCGAGCATGCAGCGATCACTGCAATGTTCAGCTTGTTACCTTTATTTATTGTGATTTTATTTAGCTCTCATTTTGTTTATTACAACTTTTTGAGTCAGCGGACATGGCAAAGGAGAGAGGAAATGAAAGAAAAAAAAGAAAGAAGAGGAAAAAAAGATAAGAAGAGGTAGAAGAGAAGGTGGGAGAGAACGAAATCTGCTTCAACACCTGCTGAGAGACAAAAACAAGAGCAGAGACACCACGGCATCGACCAACATCTATGTTTAAACACTCATGTCATTGTGGACACAAACGAATAATGACACTGCTTAACACACTTTAATAAATAAAATCGTCATCATTTTTATTTACATCTTTGTCTGACAGTTATAGATATCTTTTTCATTTTTGCTAATCTGAAACATTTAAATGTGACAAAAAGCAAATACAAAAGAAATCTGCATGTCATCAAGGACCTTTAAATCTGTGGACCCCATCTGGTCACCCCTTTAGAAACCTTCTGGTCTGGATTCCCAGGATCTATTATACTATCATAAAACTCAGTTCAACCCTGTGTTGTTTTTTCAAATCTGTGATAAAATTGTCATATTATACACTCTTTACAGTCCCGTGAGGTTATTTATTTATCAAACATCTGGTAGTTCCAATTTTAATCCCTACTGTCACTCTGTCCTGATGTCAAATTACTGTTGGATTATTTCCAAGTTTGATGACGTTACTGGAGTGTGTTTGTGTTTGATCATGCGTGTAGAGTTTTCAGATAAACAACAGTCTCATGCTGGATCCGGTTTTGGAGTGTTAAAAGAGACACTGTGGTTTGTAGCCTGTAGGCAGATTGTAAAGTGAGTCATCCAACAATACGTTAAAGATGATAAGGGGGAAAACCAAACCAGAGAGCAGGGTGGCATCATGTCAATAAGCCTGTCCACCCACGGTGCCACAGGTAGTCAGGGTTGTAGGGTTTGGGAGAGGTTGGTGTCAGTTTTGGGTTGGTCTGGCTGTTTTGTCCCTCCCCACGTTTGTTTTTGTTGTTGTTTTCCTCCCTCTGGGGGTTTTCTGAGTTCCTTCACCCCAGATCTTCCTGATGGCTCTTCAGTGGCGAAAGCGAGGGAGCGCACCAGACACCAACTGGCAATCAGCCAACAGGAGAGTACTTATGTCAAGCGGAGCAGTTTATCCAACGCCAGACCATTAACGTCGCTTCCAGTGAAGTATAGTCCAGCCCAGCCCTCTCAGTGAGAGGTTCAGAGTTGTGTTTGCCAGGTATAATCTTTATGTGTTCTCAGGTTCTAAGGAGCTGCTGTTATTGCCTCTCTGTTATTCATCACGGCTCCACTGCGGATATCAACTGTCCTCAGCTCAGCTCGGAGATCGTCAGACTTACGGAAGCTAACATCAGCTGGCCTTCAACAACCTTCAGCTCCTCCCTGACTCAACTCAGCAAGTCTTCATCTTCTCTTCAGCTCATTTCATGCTGTGTTCATCACATCCCTGCAGACAGGACTTCATCCTCCCAACGTCAACGCTCCACCGTCACAGACTTCCTCTAGATCGCTCTGTAACTCGGTCTCTCGTACTTTTTATCTGAAGCTCTGGTGGATTTCTGTGTTCCTGTTCTCACTATCATGATACGGATAAATCAGCCATGCATGGAGAGAAATAAGGATGGAGTTACATGTTAATTTGTTGGCTCTTAAAGAGTCCCTTCCATTAAAAACGGTTTTTCTGAGGTTTCTGTTGAATATTTTAGCTCCACAGGTGTTCTTACCTTCATAGTGGGTGAAAACAGGTCAACAACTTCTCTTTCAGTTTTAATCTCTCAAACTACGCAGGTGGTGATAAAACCAGAGTTCGAACGGCCTGTATCTGTTTCGTCACAACTCCTTTATTAGTTAGTTTTCGACGGCTCCCGCAGAGGAAACCACACCTAGCATGCTGCATGCTAAAAGCTGTGGCATAAGACATAGCAAACAGGAAGACAACGACGTCTGACGTTACCATGCGCAGCGGGGCAGGAAACAGTATACCTTGCTCTCACAGGCTAGTTTGTTAGCCAATCAGAGTCCAGTAAATTTGAATAATGAATATGAACGAGCTGCTGCTGAAGCCTGACGGAAGGAGCCGGAACCACCCGAATTTTCACTCAGACAGATTGAAAGGTCTGTTAATCAGTGTTTCCTGACGTTTTTTTAGATATAAAATGTTTCATATTACTGGTTAATACTTAAGAAATAACCACAAAGTCCTGAAATTTGTATGAAACGGCCTCTTTAACACAAACTGCCACATGATAAAGGAGGTGAGGAGACTGACTCCAAGGCAGTGTAAAGCATGATGTAACTGGGATGTCAGTTTGTCAGTTACAGTTACTGTGGTCGGCACAGACTTTGATCCGTTTTACTTGATCATAATTGTAAACAGCAAGTATTCTGATTTTTTGGGGGACTGATGACTCATCATGTCAGTATTTGCTGGCAATTATAAACACTTAACTCAGTCGTCATGTTTAACAGCAGCTTTGAACTGAATAAACTCTGACAGTTGTGTGCTGACGTACTCGTACCACTGTGCAATGACGATAAAGACTCCTGTGGCTTCACGTCTTTACTCAAACTATTTGAACTTTCATGTGAGCGCTGGTTTGTGACACTTCTCATGAGTCAGAATTTTAAATGTTGCAACAATCATTGCCACACATGCATCCTAAAGAAAGAGAAGCTAAATCTGATGAGTTTTTTTTTTTTACACATTTGTGGTTTCATAACATTAGACTGAGTTTTAGCAACTTGTAGATGTTTGTGGTGATAATTACTGAAGGAAAAGAAGAGATGGCACATTCAAGTTTTATTTAATTTTAGATATTTTGTCTTTCTAACTTGGCTCTGCCAGCTCTACGTGTAGCCCCGCCTCGATTCAGGGATACATATAGATCTGGAACTGCTCCGTTTATAACTGTCTATAAAAGGGAGGGACATCTGATATAATATTTTAAGCTGATTGGAGGACGAGCTAGCAAGTGTCTTCCTTAGATGATTTGTCTTTAGCCAATCACAGTAAATCAAGCTCTCGCATCTCCATTCGTGAAAAATAACACACACATCGTTACCACTAAGAAAAGCAAAACACATTTTTACCATCAAGAAATGCACAAAGTTTTTACCTTTGCTCATTTTTCAAAAAAAAAAATCATCTCTAGTTCTCCTAAAACAGATTAAATATCCACTTTTATGCGTACATCCACCGGTGCAGCCATGTTTGTTTTGCTTTGCCATCCCACACTGATGACTTCACTGTGAACAGTGTCCTGTGGAACTGGATCATGAATGTCACTCAACTCCAGGAACATTTAAGGGAGCTGAGAGGCACCAAGTGTCACATCAGACCATTAGAAACCTTTAACATCAGCGTGGTCTGTGTGGTAGACGACCTGCAAAGATACCTGAACAGGTACAGGTGTCTTCATCTTGCGTGGACGGGGAGTATTTACCCTGGACGGGGTTCTAGTGGACTTCAGTGATGTTCTCTGATGAAAGTTGATTCATGTTAAGCAGAAATGGAGAGTTTTATGCATCAGCATCATCGTCACCAGATGAGCGTTTGGTGATGTCACAGTGTGGACAGGTGAGTCGAATGTTACAGTAACGAGTCTAGACTACCTGAATAACATCATTAATCCAGTCATCATATCCCTACATGAACAACACAGATCTAATCTCATCTTCATGGATGACAGTACTCTAGATCAGAGGAGTAAACTCCAGACCTCGGGGTCCACTATCCTGCATGTTTAAGATGTTCCCCTGCTTCAACACACCTGGGTCGTTAACAGGCTTCTGCAGGACTTGCTGAGATGCTGCAGATTGGAATCAGGTGTGTTGAAGCAGGAAAACATCTTAAACATGCAGGATAGTGGCCCTTAAGACCTGGATCTGGACACGATCTAGATCATCGAGGTTACATCATCAGAAAGCAACTGCTGTGACTGTTCAGACATGATGTGCATTTTTTTTAAAGAAAGAAACTCGAATGTGCAAACAGCTCATCTGGAAATCTAATTGGTTGTACAGCGTCTAAACAGAATTCTAATATCCTTCAAAACAAGCCACAAGTTTTTTTATAACTTTTACATTCACATTGATGAACTTACTGGAATTCCATTTTCATAATTTCTCTCAGAAATGGTAGAATGATTCCGGTAATTGTGATTATTTTGGCAGGTTTGATCAGTCTCGATGGTTCCCGTCTCTCTCTAAAAACTCTGACTGACTTTCCTTTAGCAAACATTCTCAGTATTATAGGAGTTCAACTGATTTGTCTCATATTATTATTATTATTATTGGCAATAATAGTAGTATTAGTGAGTATATTTATATATATTACACGTGCATTTACAGACATCAGAAGAGGTTTTATCAAGCGCCGTAGGCTACTGCAAGTAAAGAGAGATACACTAATTAAAAATGACTCACAGCTGTAATAATGTGTCTCTCTGGCACCGTGTCCTTATTTGATGCTTCTTATTTCAGCCTCTGCAGTTTAGCTATAAACAAACACGACATATTTTTTTAATTGCTGCTCTGAAGTCGACTCCCGGTCTACGTGTTGGGCAGGAGTTTATGCATAACTCTGCTGCAACTCCAAAAGTTGTTTTTCTTTCCCGAACGCTCGTGTAAGTGGCCTAATTACACCCACTGACATCATTTTGGGAATTCTGTGATGAGCGAATATCCCGCATGTTTGAGCAGCATGTTATTTCTTGGTCGCTGAAAACCCCTAAAGTTGATTTCTCCAAGAGAACTTTCATCATTGAGTCAGACCAGATGATTTAAACAGGACATATTTGTGACCAGCATAACAAATGCATATTATCTGAGTGACCTCATGTTGGTTCTATATCTATAAAGAGAGGAATAGTTCTGAGGTCATCACCCAAATTTGTGCTGCTACTATGCTGGTCATGTGACTGTTAGTCATAGAGTCCCCATGAGGCCAAACTAAATCCAAATGCGTCATTTACACTTCATACTGTCAAAGTCTCCAAAACATTTATAAAATACATATAACATAAGATGAGCAGATGATGACATCAAGCTAATTCATGTTCAAGATTGACTGTTATACATCATGATCTTCCAGTTTTTTATTTATATATTTTTGTTCTTGTCAGTAAAATCCAAAGTCACTCAGTTTAACATTAAAATAGTATGTTGCAATAAAACTTGTGTTTCCTCATCATCACAATCATGCGACTGAGAAAACAATAATAATAAGAATAATAATAATTTGTTTTGTATTTATTATTTGTGCACTGATTGAAATGGGAAGACATTGGTTTGGGTTAAGGGTTGAAGTTTTAGTTAAAGCATCAGCATAAGGATGATCAAGTTTATTGAGAGAGAGTATCTGATGTTATTTTTTATTTCTAATTCATCAGTGGAATATCTGTTTGCAAATAGTCAAGACATCAAGCAGTTTATAGTTGGTAAGATGGTGTTTATTATTATTTATAATAATCCATGTATTTAACCTGATGTAAAGAAACTAGAAGAAGACAAAATAACAGAACAGATCATATTATGGGGAGATAATAATTGAATAAGTCATTAAGCAAATTATATTTGTATAGTGCTTTTCACAGACAGTATAGCCACAAAGTGATTCATAGGAGTAAAATAACATGCAATTAAATGGAATAAAAGCCAAAAACAAACACTGGGTCAGACAAGAATTTAGGGAATGTATAAACAGGATAAGAAACAGAAGAAGTGAGACATAATTTCTTGTCTGCTCATCAATAAGGTTCAGGTTCATATACACAAGAAGGTAAATGTCAAAGACTGATATATTAACTTTTAGATCTGCACACACCCATCGAGGTGCTGACAAGGAAATGCATTCATTCTCTTTGATGTGTGCAAACTTTACATTCACTTGTTCTGATACTGTCAGATACTTTAAAGAGTTGTTTGTTGTTGTTGTTTTTAATATTTGACATATTTCATTGAATTTATCAGGCCTCTCTGAACATTCTCTTCTTTTTAACGCAAGTCTACGTTCAAAGACTCACGGGATCATGCAGTTACAGTTTTTCACCACTAGAGGGAGATATTTGTTTTCAGGGAAACGTTCAAACCACCATTTGAGACTTTTATATCTTTCTGTAAAATCTTGATAACATTATGTTTGAGCAATTTGAAAGCTGTAAAACCTGACATCTTGTCTTGTAAACTTTCAATACTGCTTACTGCCAAGCAGTAATACTGCAGCTGACAACAGAGAATCTGCCAGTAAAACACGTGAGAAATCTATAGAAGTCGTAACAGACATTTAGACTCTGAATCAACAGGCCCATTGTCTGATGATTCGCTGTTTCATTAGGTTTTAGAAAGATATTAGCAGAAAATAAATTGTAGATAGATCTTTCTATTGCAGGCTTGTCCACTTCCAGGCCTCGAGAGCCACTGCATGTTTTAGATGTTTCCCTGCTTCAACACACCTGATTCCAATCTGCAACATCTCAGCAAGTCCTGCAGAAGCCTGTTAACAACCCGTTCATCTGAATCAGGTGTGTAGAAGCAGGAAAACATCAAGACAGTAACCCTCTAGACCTGGATCAGGACGCTGCTGGTCTATAGTATCTTAAAAATGGCAATTTAAAGTCAGTAAAGATAGCAAATAATAAAACGGTTTATTATTTATAATAAATGATTATTTCTTTAAAATAATGAATAAATAATATACATTTTTGTATATTAAGGGGACTCAACTAATAACAACCAAGAGAAGCAACAATGGCGGTTTTGCAAGTGACGGGCGCCACCTGCTGGACATTTTATTGTACTGCAGGTGACCAACCTTAATCTCATTAAAATCGGGCAAACTTCAAATTAAATCCTAAACTGAATTGAGGAATATATTTTTATTTAACAATTCAGTTTATGTCTATTTTTTATTTTTTGTTAATGTTTTTGGATCTTGTCAAAGTGAATATATGAAAGTAATAATCTTGATATAATTTTTACCCTGTATAGATCGCTTTGTTGTGAGGTGTTTTTTTCTGGTTTTGTGTTCGCTCACCCATTCAAATGATCAGAATCAGGTGTCCTAATCACTTGGCCTGGCCACAGGTGTATAAAGTCAAGCACTCAGGCATGCAGACTGTGAAGCAAGACATTTGAGAAAGAATGGGCCGCTCTCAGGAGCTCAGTGAATTCCAGCGTGGAACTGTCATAGGATGCCACATGTGAAACAATTCCAGTCGTGAAATTTCCTCGCTCCTAAATATTCCACAGTCAACTGTCAGCTCTATTATAACAAAATGGAAGCGTTTGGGAACAACAGCAACTCAGCCACGAAGTGGTAGGCCACGTAAAGTGACGGAGAGGGGTCAGCGGATGCGCATAGTGCAAAGAGGTCACCGACTTTCTGCACAGTCAATTGCAACAGAGCTACAAACTTCATGTGACCTTCAGATTAGCCCAAGTACAGTACGCAGAGAGCTTCATGGAATGGGTTTCCATGGCCGAGCAGCTGCAGCCAAGCCACACATCACCAAGTGCAATGCAAAGCATCAGATGCAATGGTGTAAAGCACGCCGCCACTGGCCTCTAGAGCAGTGGAGACGCGTTCTCTGGAGTGATGAATCACGCTTTTCCATTTGGCAATCTGATGGACGAGTCTGGGTTTGGAGGTTGCCAGGAGAACGATACATTTCAGACTGCATTGTGCCGACTGTGAGATTTGGTGGAGGAGGAATTATGGTGTGGGGTTGTTTTTCAGGAGCTGGGCTTGGCCCCTTAGTTCCAGTGGAAGTGCCGCTTCTCTCATTACTAGCGACAGACTTTTGTTGTCCAAAACTTGCACCAGTTCGGGATATGCTTGTGCGTTCTTTGCGACATCAGCTGCTCGTACAGCTTCGACGTCCTCGTCATCGCCAACCTGTGGCTCATCTTTGATTGTCGCTGACAACCCGCGTAGCTCCAGGTGTGCAAGGAACCTGGTCTCCCACAACTCGTATGATCTCTCGTCGCCATCAAACAACAGCCGACTAAATCGCTGGCTAGACATGGTACTGGGCCCATAACCTGTCACATTACCAGCGGCCATCAAGCGATTAAGTCCGGATCACAGTGTATCATTTTTACTGAAAATAACACACACCACACGTTGCTCTTGTGTCCACAGAAGAGAGAGAGAAAAATTTATTTAGCACATGCGCAGTTTTAAATAGACAGGGGTCTTCACAGAAAATGAGTAGGTCATTGACAATGCCTGAATGAGACTGCACACTTGAATCACCAGATCACATATTCAACACAAAGCATTTTGGACAATTCCATGCTCCCAACCTTGTAGGAACCGTTTGGAGCGGGCCCCTTCCTCTTCCAACATGACTGTGCACCAGTGCACAAAGCAAGGTCCATAAAGACATGGATGACAGAGTCTGGTGTGGATGAACTTGACTGGCCTGCACAGAGTCCTGACCTGAACCCGATAGAACACCTTTGGGATGAATTGGAGCGGAGACTGAGAGCCAGGCCTTCTCGACCAACATCAGTCTGTGACCTCACCAATGTACTTCTGGAAGAATGGTCAAAAATTCCTATAAACACTCTCCTCAACCTTGTGGACAGCCTTCCCAGAAGAGTTGAAGCTGTAATAGCTGCAAAAGGTGGACTGACATCATATTGAACTCTATGGGTTAGGAATGGGATGGCACTTCAGTTCATAGTATGAGTAAAGGCAGGTGAGCGAATACTTTAGGTAATATAGTGTATATTCTTATGTAAAGTTGCTTTAAAAAAAGGTTTGAATCTCTGGCCCTCAGGTCTGATGTTGGAAAAGGGGTTCAGTTTTCCCGCCATGAACACGGCAGTTTGTTGTAGCAAAATAATCGAGAGAAAGAAACCTGAACGCTTTTTTTAAACATATTGTACAAACTGTGTCAAACACATTGGAATTAATCATGATCAAATCCAAACTGAAGACATGATTTTTGTGGAATATCTTAGTAATATTATAGAAACAATGTTAATGTACCAAAAACTTAGATGAATAAAGGCCAATCCGTCTTTGAATGAATGCATTTCACTCAGTACAACAGAGTGGTAAATCTGAGAAATAAAGGACTTTTAATAGGTTTATTTAAATCTTGAAAATAACATTATGTCACATGATCTGTTAGAGCGCAGAGTATGTGAATGACTCAGAATGACTCAATTGTGGTCATTTTTGTGTTTGTGTTGGCTGCGCAGGTCATTTTGACTGGACTGGTGAAGGTTCTCACTCATCCAGAACAGAGTAATAATAGTTCTTAAACTGAGAAGCTCTTTCTTTGGGTGAGATGGAAAGTTCTGAGAAAAAAAAAATTCAAAACCTTTACAAAGTCCGAGGAACTAATGATCAGAGTGATTTAAAATGCCTTTGAAAGTCAACAAACAAGGAGGACTCATCAGTTTTATATAGCAATAACTATGAAAGCCCAATTCCACCACTTTGAAGTAAAGTAATATTCTGTAAGTCAGAAGTATGAGAAGCTGCACAGTGGCTTGTTTGGTTGAAATGCTGCTTTATTGCAAGAAGGTTTGAATCTCTGCTGAGGCCATTTTTGCCCAGAGTCTCCAAATTCTGACTGAGGAATTAATATTAGCTTCATATTAATCAGGATCTCATTATCATAACATGCTAAGTCATAAGTTCAAGGTTGTATGTCATAATTATGAGATATGACATAATAATGAAATGGTATCTCATTGTTATGAGATTTTATCTCACTATTATTAGATGCTAAATCATAATCATGAGATACTTTTTCATTATCATGAGATTATTGTGAGAAAGTCATAATTCTGAGGTTATAACTCATAAGAAGATTTTAATTCACTAATGTGTGAAGCTATGTCATAATTTAAAGATAATATTTATTTTATGAGAAAACAAGTCAGAAATTTGAGATTGTATGTCATAGTTATTAGATTAAAATCCTAATTATGAGATGCGCAATAATTATTTTAGGGTCTTTTATCTTTTTCCTGGTGGCGGAAATACTTTTTCCACGGCGGCGCGCGTTCTTGTGAAGATGTAGGGCGCTGGCGGAAGGATAAATCTTTGAGAAGTCGACGCACACCCCGGTCTCGCTGGATTGAGGTTTCCGGGCAACTCGGCAACACAAGAGCAGCGGGCTACACGCATTTCCTGAACCGTAGATATTGTCAAGTTCGATAAATTACCTCGTTATATTAACCCTCCCTTGGATAATTCAACTTCGGGAACGTAAATAAACCTTTAGTCATCTTCACAGAGCTCGAACAATCGACGGGACAATGGTGAGTAGCGAGCTAACATTAACCTGCGTAGCAATGATGTAGCTAAATAGCTGCCATCAGCTAATCGCTGCATTCAGTCGTACATGCTGAAGTGTGTCCTCTAATAGCCTTTTAATAAGCCGACCTAAATTCGAATTGACCTGCAATGTGTTTATTAATGTAAAAGAACTCGAGACGAGTCCATCCTGAAGGGTTTTATCTCGGATTTTTACTGTCGGTTTTATTTCAATTTGCATCAGCAGCTAATGTCGGAGAACCATTTTCTTTATAAATAGTTTTCAGCTGTGCAGCTCAGACTTCGACATTTGAGAGGAAACGTGCACTCCTTCTGAAACGTGATCCCAAACATTTGCTGATTTGCAGTGCGTGGTTGTAACCTACATGCTCAGGTTTTGCAGCATTTATTATTTTTTTCTTTCGTTTGCCTTGAGTCGACAGTGGGCGTGGTGGTGGTGTTGTGTAAAAATAGATCGTCCAATGTGAATCTTGAAACCAATATCGTTAATCTTACAAGCAAGACATCACCGCTGCAGCTAAATAACAACCATTTTGTCATCCCTCATATGCTAATTGTAGTGCTTCTTGCAGGCACATCATCTGCAGGGTGGTTTGGATTGAGTTTGACATGCGCAACAAGCGAAAAAATGCTATAATCGCAGTGGAGTGGGGTTACATAAGAATCCAGCTCACAGGTTGGAGTTTGCTGCTCAAGTTTAGGATCAGTAGCGTAACAGATTGGGTTGAATTCGGCTGAGAGATGCAACATTTTGGACTTGGTGCTCTCGCAGTCCCACCATGACACCATCTCCTTCGTTACGTATTGCGCCATAACGTGAAACCGCATTCTGCTTCTGCTGAATGATCCTCTTTGCCACCCCTCCTCCCGCGTCTCCCTCCCCCCCCTGCATTGAACCAAAACATGCATGGTGCAGTAGCCCGACAGTACCCGCAATGCACCTCCAAAATGTGCATTTACAGATTAAAAACAAAGCTTGAAACAAGTCTTACTTCTCTGTTCTGTCCTTTATGTTTTTCTGTGTCTTCATGTTAATAAACCTGGTCCGTTGCTGTCTTTGTAGCACACCAGTCACGTGTTGATTGAAGTTTGGGTTTTTTGCATCATATAAAACCCAACGTCCCTCTGACGCAATTATAAAGTTCAGGATTGTCATTGTAAGAATGTAACTGCTGTTTACTTATGATTTGAAAGACAGTCATGCTGTTTTCAGACAGCACTTTGGATCTCCTGGTTCTGACAGCGTCCCGTTTCAATGCAGAGGCTGCTTTATCCAGCACCAAAAGGTTTTTTGGCTTTTGACAGAGCGGATACTCTGCAGTCTGCTTTGCTCCCTCCTTCCCCCCCTTCTCCTTTCCACCCCAACCAACATGGTGACTCATTGAATTTGATTCGAAGAACACATGGCACTACCAACACCTCAGGCGAGAGGAAATGTTAGCTGTAATCTCTTTAGTTTTGAAAAGCCAAATGGTTATTATGAATTTCTTCTGTGTGTGCTGACCGAAAGGGAATTATTATTTTTTTCAAGCGTTAGTTTTAGCGCTCCAAGAGTTATTACATTCGATTAACCTTGAAAAATTGAGTTTTTAGTCGTATAAACCAAAATGTCCTCATGATTTTATCCTCATCATCGTGCCAGTATCGGCCATGAGCTGTGCAAACTGTAAGGTTAGATTTTCTGCTTCAGTTCCTCTGACAGTATAAGAGACTGGATGGAGAGAAAAAAGCAACAAGCTTTGCCAAACAGTTTGTCTGTGGGGTTGGCGGTTTCTGAGCCGAGCCAAATATTTGTTCAGTAAAATGGATACAAAGAGGTGGTTAGCTGCTGTAAGATTCTGTGTGCTACATTGGCGACCCTGTTCGTGTCTCACTAATTATAGCAGGCATGTGTATTTCAGGCTGTGGAGAATTTATACCCGTCCCTCATCACACTTTCTTCGCAGCCTAAAGTGGGCATGTTGTCTGACATAGGCCTGCTAATACTTTACATTTTTACTCAGATGATGTTAAGATGTGTTGATTACTTTTTTTGGTCTAACAGTGTTTAGCTCAGTGCTGGTCTGGCATACAAATATATTTCCAGATGGTAAATATGCAGCTTGACCCCACTCTGATAATTATGTGACTTGTCTTGGGTTTTTAAATTATTTATATAATGTTTGTTAAATGATCTGCTGTATGTAATGGTGGATTTAACTGAATATAATACAAAGTTTTAGAAAATATTCGTTCTCTGATGAATTGTCTTATTTGAAGGTAAAAAACAGAAAAACTTGATGCTTTGGATGTTGAGAAACGGGCAGTGAGATCCTGGTTAATCAGGGTCCAGGTGCTGCTGTTATTGCAGCGTGTTTTGAATGAGTTTGTATTCAGTGTATTTGCATGGGCAGATCGTTTCAGGTTGTGTACAAAGTGCCGCAGCTGCAGGTGTTTTTTTTATTTGGTCTACTGATAGTTTCTGCTCTTTATTCATCCTGTGAAATAAAGCAGCTTTTGTTTTTAGCAGAATTTTTCAGACGTCAACGTTGCATTTCTTCTTCACTGGACCTTCTAACATTACTGTGTCAGTTTTAGAAGCAGTATATTTATTTTCTTTTTAGCATATTGTTAAATAAACCATGATGACTTATTTCTTCTGCATTGAATAAATACTACTGAGAATACATGACTTTGGATTACTTGAGCTTCACTGGTGTCTTGTACTTTTGTTAACAGGCCGATCAGCTGACCGAGGAGCAGATTGCTGGTGAGTGCATACCTTAACCATGTTTGGGTTGTTTTATCTTTAGCAGGACATAAATTCACCTCCAAATTTGACTAAGTTGTTTCACAGATTAAACGTAGAGGTCAAGAGGACTGCATGCTGTTAGCTGAAGTGTGGTTGTGGTTCTGGCTCCGGCCCTTTAAACCTATTAAACAGTAAATTACATTCACATAAACAGACGTTTGAGTCAAGACCTTCAGAGAAGTCAGCAGAAGTTCCCATAATCACTTTTTAATTAAAAAAGTTTCAAACATTTCTCACTGATGGGTTTGAAGCTGCTGTTCTCATCACGCTGTGCTTTTCCATGTAGGGATCGTGTTGCTTCCTGCCTTGTCAGATAAAACTGAATGTTCATCCAGCTTATAACATTGTTTGTCTTAATGTGCAGAGTTCAAAGAAGCGTTCTCACTGTTTGATAAGGACGGTGATGGTACCATTACTACCAAAGAGCTGGGCACAGTGATGCGCTCTTTGGGACAGAACCCCACCGAGGCTGAACTGCAGGACATGATCAATGAGGTTGATGCAGACGGTGAGGAAACTGAACGAATCGTTAGTGTCAATGTTGCTGTCAGTATCTATATTAAGTACTTTGAGTTCTGATGGCTACAGTTTACTTTTATTTTAGTGGATTAAAGCAGATATTTACTAGATAAAGTGAGTAAAATTGTGTTTGCATGAACCATGATCGAGTTGATATGATTTTACTAACTAAACTTTGTTTGTTTGTAGGAAACGGTACAATTGATTTCCCTGAGTTTCTGACCATGATGGCCCGGAAGATGAAAGACACAGACAGCGAAGAGGAAATCAGAGAAGCTTTCAGGGTCTTTGACAAGGTACAGCAGGAATGTGTCTATATGAAAAACTGTTACTTATGAAAACTACAAACACGTTGCTGTCTGAACTGTAGATTCACTCTAACACAGTTTATACAAGTGAGATAGCAAATTAAAACAGGTTTTTAAATATTGTGATGAACTTCAAAATAAAACTTATGGTAGATGATATTTTTTTCTTAAAATAAGGCAAAATTTTTCATTTGTGGAAAAATAATGTTGGTGTTTTAAACGTCTTCATGAACAATGAAAATATTTTATCTTTTCTGTTTACCATGAGTGAGATTCGCACTCTGCTTTAGGGCATGTTCATCACAGATATTTGCAGCTGTGGTTCGTTAATATTAGTAGATATTACACTGTTAGTGATGAGTCATCTGATGGTTAAAATGTATAAACTTTAAAAGTCTTAAATTAAAAGTGGTTGAATCTGGGTCAGGGTGACAGATACGAGGTTACTTTAAACTGGACACCAGCAGATTTACAGCTGCGGAGTTTCACCCTGACACGTCATCCATACAAGCTGTTTCAGAAACAGCTGTTCTTTAACTTTAGAAAGGTTGGCTTTGTGTTGTCTGTAGAATTATAAAGTAACTTCCATGTTTCCATGTGTGGAAGTTCTAAGACCTTCCTGATACACAGGTGCTTTTATTTAGAATATTTTAGGTCTGGTGACATGCTGACGGTTTGGTGTGATGATAAACTGAATGAACAGGAACTTGACACAAAGCCTGAATCCTCCTCGTGCTGCTGCTATTGTTCCTCCTGGTTGTGCTTGTACAATACCGGCTTTGGTACCAGCTTCTGAACAGGGGTTTTATCAGCACACGTGCGTTGTTGACGTGCACAGTCACAAGATCCTGAGCCAGCCGTTCACAGCTGAGGGATCTAGTGGACCCTCTCGTGCAGGTACAGATGAATACATGCATCTTGTACAGGCTTTGTGGTTTAGTGGACGGTGATTACTGACAGTTCTCCTGTGGGGTTACTGTAAACACACGTGCAGTTCTCATCTGAAGAGGTTTATTAACAAAGTAACCGTTTCCCTTTTGCAATGCGCAGGATGGTAACGGCTACATCAGCGCAGCAGAGCTACGGCACGTCATGACCAACTTGGGCGAGAAGCTCACTGATGAGGAGGTTGATGAGATGATCCGTGAGGCTGACATTGATGGTGACGGTCAGGTCAACTACGAGGGTGAGATCTGCTTTACTCTTTATGTCTCACTCTTTTCATGTTTAAAAAGAAGTTGATTTTTTTAGTTATTGTTTTATCTGTCATTCAAATCCTGTTTTCTTTTCTCTGTAGAGTTCGTCCAGATGATGACTGCCAAGTGAAGAGAGCTCTGAAACTTCTCTGTGTTGCTTGTCCTACTAAAATTACTGTCTTTAAGAACTTCAAAAAGAACAATCACAAAACGATAAATTACCCCCTTTAAAATCTTTTATCTGTAGAATGTGTGCTTCGATACATCCAACTACTTCTAAGGTCTCTGTTTAGCAAACACCAACAGAATAATCCCTAAAGAAGTTAATGGACCAAGCTTTAAAAGGGCCAAAGTCCTCCTACTTCCGACCAAGATTCTGCTGAGTCACCCAGCTCCTGATTAATTTAGAGGAACGAGTAGCACTGAAAGGGCAGACGGATAGGAAATCAGGCTCTAATTTGTGCAAGGACGTTGGCTTTCTAATTTTTCCAGATAGTAATAAAAGAATTGAACTAAAATAAAAAAAATGTCTCTGATCTATGGTGACTCTAAACAAACCTGAATTGAGTACTCTTTTTGCATGCACCTTTATTTTGTGGCGGTCTCTTGTGACAACAAGGAGACTCTGAACCCATCAGAGGTAGTAGTCAGATTGTGTACACACTGGAGGTATATACATAAACATATAGCTATATATCTGTAAAATTTGTGTCACTATTGATTATTGCAAGAGCAATTAGTTGACATGTAGGATGTTCATTGGTGCCCAGCTGGAAGCGAGCAACCTGGAAGAGTTCGGAAAAGAACAAGAACCCGAAACACGCTGGAGGGGGTTTTTTTTTTCCCCCCTCCTTCCCAGTGGGATGTGATTTTTTTTTTTTTTTTGTTGTGGTTTGAGTTGTGGGCATTACGTGTCCCGCAGCACTGATTGGAGACAGTCGTGCGTTGCTCTGTTTCAGGATGATCGTTGTGAAAAAACACATTTGAGGACTGCAGTTACTATTTGTTCAGATATGATGATAAAATATTGATGTAATGCTTTTTAAATGTGTTCTCATATATTAATGTATTGATGACAAACTTTGGTTACAAAATATATCTATATCTATATATATTAGTGTATCGTAAAGTTTGCATTGCCTATAGTAGTAAATGACCTGTGACATGTTTTCTCTTTGGTTTTGAAACGTGCCATAATACTCTTAAAATACCTTTTTGCAAGGCTCGTAGTTCATCCGAATATAATAAACCTGCTTATTATAATATAAAAATACATGCAGTCTAACATCATTGCACTTTGGTATAAATCACATAGGTGTTTAAAAAAAAAAAAAAAAAAGAAACCAAATGCCACTGTTACTGCTGCTAACGATGTTTCACACATTTCCTGTATTTGTTGGTATCTGCTCTTCAATCTGTAGTCCAGTGATCAAACTTCAGTCTGCTTGTTGAATATATTGTATATTCTCAAATACTACACGTGGGGGCGGGCTGATGGATTTAATTTGGGTTCCATGAGGGGTGACTAACAGATGGGAGGGGGGGGAGGTGAAACATTTTCGTAGCAAAGTTGTAGATGTGCAGTTGGTTTCAGTGTTAGGTTTTTCTTTTTTGAACTTTTGGCTTCAGAAGTTTAGAAAAAGAGGTTAGCTGGAATATCTTATGATTTATGCAAAGTTTAAACATTGCTTTGATTGGGATGTTTTTTTTTTTTTTTTGAGACAGGTGTTTGGAAATAAATGATTAATGGGCTATAAACATCTGAAAGTATCTCACAAATGTAAAGATGTGATATATTTTCCATAAATCAATAAACTGACTGAGCTTTACTTCACCTGGATTTGTTTGGCAGCTTTGATTTTAAATGAATATCTGCTGAAAACAGGATGTTATTTTTATATTTACTCCCTGTTAGTCGCGTCTGTGCTTGTGTAAAGCTCTAATCCAGACCGGGTCACAGCAGGTCACCCCAGATCTTTACTGGGGAAACTAACTCAAGCACAAATTATATTTAGCGGCTCAAGAGATTGCTACAGGAGCCTGCGGTAATCCAGGTCAGCCGGGGTCACGACCTCTCGCACACACTCATGTTGACTGGCACAACGGAAAACCAATAGAAAAGCACTTGATCTGGACCAGCTGTGTTTGATTGGATGCACGTCTGCGTGCTAATTTAAAGTCGATAGCTTGAATGAATTAAGAAACTGGGTTGAACTCAAGCAGGTTTAATGGAGGAATTCTGTGAACATAAATAACTTCAGCTGCACACGTTAAAACAAGATTCAAGATCATTAGAACAGCATTTTAAATATAAGCATTTAAAATAATTAATAGAACTTAAAAAAACACATTTTTATTTGTCTAATTAGGTGTTTCATAACTATTAATCACTGTTTCTCAGCACTATAAAAAAGTATTTTATCATAAAAACCCATTAACATCTTTTCTGCAATAAGAAAAGATGCAATTGGTAGTTAATCAATATTTATTATCTCCAGCTCTGATCAGCAGTGATACAAACAACACTGACCTTTTCCTGAAAACCATCAGGTTTAACTGTATTTATTGAAAAAGCTGCAGGTCTGAATTAGAAACGGTGTCGAGCTACAGAATTCTGTTTTATTATGGATCTCAACACGGTTTCCTGGGAGGGAATATTCCATGACTAATGTTCTGTTTTTTCTAAGCACAGTTGGGGCAAACATGCTGCTATGACTACCTCACTAAATCTGGTGTAAAAAAAAAGAAAAAAGACTGATCTGAGCAGCCTGACTGCTTAAAACAAAACTCTTTCCTTTTCTTGCATCATATTGGATTTCAGCTGCATAACAGGACGTCCTTTGTTTTGTTTTTTTCCCCTCTCTCTCTTATTGTATAAAGCTTTAGTTGTTTTCAGAGGAAGGCATGTCTGCATTGCAGGGAGGTATGAGGTCGTAACAAGTGCAGAATATTTGGTATGGTCTTGGTGAAAAATGGAAGATCTACACTGATAAAAGCAGCAGATTACTTTCTCATTAATGTTACACTCAGAATTCACAGAGCACCAAATCTGTGCTGATAAAAACAGGATGATCCATCTTCTGTTGAGTCTGATCAGCTAGTTTTTTCAACCACAGGAATGTTTTTCCTGTGTTTAGTTTTTTTTTTTAAACTGTTTTTGTACCAAAGATCTGTTTTCAATAAGCTGGTTTTAATTCCGTCCTGCATAAAAAGCCTGAAGATCAGGCAACAAGCTTTCAGCTACATTCAGATTTCCATTTCTTTAATCTAACCATCTCTTAGAAAGTCAAGCTACCAAGTTCCCATCAAAACGATTATTATCTCCTACAGAAAGTACATCTGAACTACATGACACGCCTCATTTGCAGAACAACGCTGACTTTCTATGATGTCATATGACCTCACATCCTGCTAGACGTTCTCTATACAAACAACTTGGAGCAGCTCAACGCTCCGCCATCCTGAGTCGTCAAGGCGAACTGGGCATGAAGGAGACAAATTCAGAGACATAAGAACTGGACTTCTGGGAAACTGTCATAGTGTAAAATAAAAACATTATTCTGTATCAGTGGAAAAACATAACAGGAATTCTGTGAAAAGGTTAGGATGTGTGTTATTTTACCTTCTCAGCTGCTCTAATTACTCCCAAATTTCATTTCTTATGGTTCAGACTTGAAATTATAATCAGAAACTGTGACAACAGCCTTTAAATTAATTTGATGACAACTGATGTTTAGGGATTTAAAAATGTTATTTGAGGTTTTATGCAATATAAAACTTGCTCACGTTGAAATTCCAGCTACTTCCGCCCCTCAGAACATCTTAATGCTACAGTTTATTAAATATCTTCAATATATTTGATGAGCATAAATCTGTTTTATTCATTTTGGAGTGTCACAGACTTTATAAACTACATAAATAACCAGGATATGATGAAGAAATTTGGGGTTTTGAAGGAGTGTCACCACCAGATGGGGCCGTTTTATTAAAATCTAACAACTTAGAAATTAGAAACAACTTAGGAATTAGATAAAAGGAACTTCCTGCAGGTTTTGTAGGCTGTAGAAATGAACCCACTCTGCTGATGGTTGTGTGAGAGTTACATGTCCGTCATGTGTTTACTGCAACGCATCGCACCACTGGACTCATAATTGTCTTCACTTTGCATTGGAACCTAATCACCTCTTTGCTTGAGAAGCAGTGAGTTCTGCTGCGTTCTAAAACCTGCACGTCTCCTTTAAAGACTTTACAGGATTCTGTTTCTCTTTTCTTTTTTAGTCAATTTCTTATTACTCATGATGAAACCTGTTTACTTCCTCTTGGACTAAAGATTCTCTTCCCTTTTCTCTCTCACATCCACATGTGAACTATTCAGCTGCTTCTTTTTTATTATTAACATTTTTGATTAGAAATAAACTGAAGTGAAAGTTTCTTCAACTTTATATAAACCCAGATACATTTCTCCAAAATGTCTCTCGTTTGTTTTACAACCTTTCTGGTGGTTCCCCTTTAAAAAAAAATCTACTTCTCTATCCTCCTACATGTGTATGACTGAACTGTAACATGTGGAAAATATGCTAACTCCACACAGATCTGTGACTCTCCACCGGGCTTAAAACTATTAAAATGATAGTTCTTTATGACGGAGACTAAACAGTTTAAAGAGGCCATTTCATACACATTTCAGGACTTTGTCGTTATTTCTTAAGTATTAACCAGTAATATGAAACATTTTATAACTAAAAAAATGTCAGGAAACACTGATTAACAGACCTTTCAATCTGTCTGCATTAAATTTCGGGTGGTTCCGACTCCTTCCGTCAGGCTGCTTCGACTGCTTCGACAGCAGCTCGTTCATATTCATTATTCGAATTTGCTGGACTCTGATTGGCTAACAAACTAGCCTATGAGAGC
This sequence comes from Pachypanchax playfairii, assembly GCA_006937955.1. NCBI lineage: Eukaryota > Metazoa > Chordata > Actinopteri > Cyprinodontiformes > Aplocheilidae > Pachypanchax > Pachypanchax playfairii. The sequence continues at coordinate 3,215,978 of SSNP01000024.1, read as the reverse complement.
AAAGAATACTGTTTCCTGTCTTCCTGTTTGCTACGTCTTATGCTACAGCTTTTAGCCAGCAGCATGCTAGGCGTGATTTCAACTGCGGGAGCTGATGAATACTAACGAACAAAGGAGTTGTGATGAAACAGATACAGGCTGTTCGGACTCGGGAGAACTCGGGTGTTATCACCACCTGCGTAGTTTGAGAGATTAAAACTGAAAGAGAAGTTGTTGACCTGTTTTCACAACCACTATGAAGGTAAGAACACCTGTGGAGCTAAAATATTCAACAGAAACCTCAGAAAAAACGTTTTTAATGGAAGGTCTCTTTAAGGTTTAGTGTATACAGAGCTCAGAGTGACCTTTCTTTACATTCGTTGGTGATAAGTGACAAATCTTTTTATCTTTGTGAGTCATTGGTTATATGAACAGACCATCTACATCCTACGTTAAGAATCTGAAGACCTTTCTGACAAAAAATAATTCCTGTGTAAACTGATTTATTTATATATTTATTTATTTTATTACTTTTTCTGATTTTTATCAGGGCTTCACACATCATTATATATAATTACTTATCACAGTAACTTAAAGTGGAAGTTGAAGCCAAAACAGAATGGACCTAAAACATACACTGTTCCCAGTATGTTTTAGGTCCCGCCCATTTGATGTGGAGTTCTTCTGTTGATTCATTTATTTTGTATCTTTCTATTTTATCTTCCTGTGTCATTAAAACGAGTTATTTGATGCTTAAAGAAAAAGATGGTGTACTGGTAAGTAGGCGGGACTTTCAGCGCCATGTGTGCAGATTAAAAATACGACACAGCAGCACCTTTAAATACAATATTTTAGCTTCACTTTTGAACTACTTTTGCAGAAAGGCGACGCATCATCTATTTCAGGGGTGGGCAGCTCCGGGCCTCGAGGGCCACTATCCTGCACATTTTAGATGTTCTCCTGTTTCACCACACCTGCTGCAGATGAACAGGTCGTTAACAGGCTTCTATAGGACTTGCTGAGAGGTTGCAGATTTGAATCAGGTTTGGTGAAACAGGGGAACATCTAAAATGTGCAGGATAGTGGCCCTCGAGGCCTGGAGTTGCCCACCCCTGATCTATTTGTATACATGCTGATGGGTGCACAGTGTTGCAGTGTGTTACAACTTACACTTTGAGAGAGACAGTTGCAGTTTTGACACTTTGGTGGGACCTTTTTGCATGGACTTTGCATGTTCTTTCCATCTATGAGTCTTTTGATTGTCTGGGTTTTCCAGCTCACTCTCACAGTATTAAAGCATGTACGTTACATTGATTGGGGGATTGGGGGGAGTTGGTATAATAAAGAGCGCTGCTGAACCAGAAATCCTGTTGTAGAGACTGATTTTAGATCAGTAAGAAAATTATAAAGGGCCTTTAAACAGATTGCTTCATAAGAATGTCTGTGGCTGCAGTGGACATGATGACATCATCACTTTGGAAATTTTTGCTGGTAATAAACAAATGGTAAGAACTTGATTTGGTCACGTTATCTTAGTTCAAGTCATTAACAAACCACAATATGTCATTAAATGTTGATTTATAAAAGATATTAGTCTGATCCGGTTTAACATGAACATGCTTTAGATTTCTAATGTTTCTAAGAAAATAACGGCATCTTAAATAAGACTGTCGATGACTCACTTCAGGAAAACACTTCAAATAATAAAAGAAACGGATGTGGGATACTTCTGGGAAATAAAAAAAAAAAAATCATTTATTCTATAGTGGTCTGTTTTAAAACTCCATCGATAAATAATAGATTGGATTTGTATGAAACTTTTTTTTACAAGAATCATTTTCTAATTATCAGCCACAAGTAGCGTCGTTCTATTTTCTATTATCAAACTGTAATAAATGTCCATTAACAAACCTAAAACCACCGAGAATGAAATTTAAACGTTTGGAGAGTTTGAATCTTGAACTCAAGATCCACTTTCATCTTCAGGGGCTTTTATGTCTTTTTTTTTAAGTCCTTTTCAAGTGTTTGGAGTCAATAGACGCTCAGGCTTAATCCATCAGCCTACGAGGGATTAGACAGTCTTTCCACCTGGTAGACTGTGCAACAGATCTAAAGACATTCCACGTGAGTGTCATGTCTGCAAGTCAAAGATAAATATAGCCTCTTGTTTTCTCAGCAGAATTGTTCATGAAAAAAACACACCAGTAAAACACATTTACAACAGCTGGCTGCACAGTGGTCGGTGGTACCAAAATCCTGGAGATCAAATTACACAGAGAGACCCCCCCCCAACACCACCACCACCACCCTTTTGTTTTATTTTGGAAACACCTGTTCAAGTCTGGTCATGTTTCTCGTCACATCTTCTGAATGTGCAGGTTAACCTCAAATGACCCTAGAAAATATGAGAAGACTGTTGTGACAGTGATCAACAGGTCAACAGAGAGGTCAAAGGTTAGAAAGGTTAATGTTTGGCCTTTTATAAATCTTCATGTTGACGCAGAACAGATTGAGCAGGCGAACAGTTAAAGATTAGCAATTTTGTTAAAGTAGAGGAGCTAGCGTAAACAGAGCGCTCTCAGCAATGGGGACGGCTAATGCTAACGATCTACTGCCGCTATGCACAAACATCCTAGAAAATTACACAGGTTTTGCGATTTTGAATAAAAATGCCATAATTATAATCTAAAGACCACTTTAATGGAGAGGAGCAACGGCTCCTTTAGATCATGGAGGTCCTCATTTTCCCAAAGTCCTCGTCCAGTAAGTCTACTAAAGAAACCCACTTTAACTGCCTTTTTCAGTGATTTTGTACTTTTGGTCATGATTCAAGGCTTATGACTAGAGTTAAGGATCAGAACGTAGATGGACCTGTAAAAAGAGACCTCACCATGAGAGACCAGATCAACACCTTCATCACAGTGAACGAAGCCCTGATTGGTCAGTACATCTCACGCCCCATATCTTCTATCACTCATAAATAAGACTGCAAGACACTTAAACTCCTCTTCATCATCATTGATTCACTCTATGGCTTTCTGTAGTATATTTATATAAGTGTTTCATTTGTAATTAATTGTTGGATATTCATGTAAAACCAGCTTAATTATAAAGAAAAAAACCTATAAAACACGTCAAAAGTACAAACCCTACATACTAAACAAATTATGAAACCATTAACACACCTTCATCTTCCTAAAGAAAACACCTTGACATGAAGTTACAATCTGCAGCTTGTTTTCTGTTACATTTGCTTTGTGGTTCGTAATGTGGTTTCAGGGTTCAGCAGAATCTGTCAGGATTTATTTTCCATTTCTTGGAACTTGTAATCCACAATTTACATACCTGTAATGTTTACGGTTAGCTTTAAAAGAAACAAAATCTTTTGGTTTGTCGTCTGACCTCATTTATCAGCCAAAAGATTTCATGCTTGTCTTCAAAAAAGGTCAAACTCATGGTGCTTTACAACCACCAGAGAGTTGGTGTTTGTGCTGTCATGTTTCCAGGCATGTTGATCACAGAAAGAAAAGAAAAAGTTGAATAAGGAGTTCAAACAGGAATAAAGATCATATCACAAGAGGGTTTGTTTTTAAAAAAACAATTCTGAGCTAAACACCATGAATTGTTTTATATTGTCTCATATTTCCTTGACTGGGAAAAGTTTTTATAATAATGTCAATGTTGTTGACTCAATGCAGCATGTTTGTCCTCCTCTGGCTTGCTTCATGCCAGCCAAGGCCTGTTTATTAAAACAAGTGAAGCTCCTGGGTGAAAAAAAATTACTTCTGTTGGAAGAGAATTCCATTATGGTTTGAATTATATAAAACAAGGTAAAGCAGCACTGGCCTGGCTCATTAGTTTTGTATTAAAGATGCCTGTGTGTTGTCATGATGGGGAAAATCCTGTCTGTTTTATGTGTAAACGTCCACTGTATCCTCACGTTTGTGGACATGCAGCATCATGTATGTTTCTGGAAAAATTTTGAAACATCATATTTTTTGTAGAATAACCTCAGTTTGAAGAAACAGAGTTGAAAGACCCACTCTGTGTTGCTCACATAGTCTTGTGGCCTTTTGATGCTAGAGGACACATTTTAAAGAAGCCATTTTATCAGGACTTTGTAATAATATGAAACATTTTATATCTAAAAAACATTAGGAAACACTGATTAACAGACCTTTAAATCTGTCTGTGTGAAGATTCGTCTGGTTCCGCCAGGCTTCAGGCTATAACTCATTAATATTCATTATTCGAATTTGCTGGACTTAGATTGGGTAACAAACTAGCCGATGAGAGCATGGCTTCCTGTTTCCTGCCCCGCTGCGCATGGCAACAGCGCACCGAGTCTCTTCCGGTTTGTTACGTCTTATGCTACAGCTTTCAGCCAGCAGCATGGTAGGTGTGGTTTCAACTGCGAGAGCTGATGAATACTAATAAACAAAGGAGTTGTGACAAAACAAGTACCGGCCGTTTGAACTCTGGAGAACTCGGGTGTTATCACCACCTGCGTAGTTTAAGAGATAAAAAGTGAGAGAGAAGTTGTTGACCTGTTTTCACACCCACTATGAAGGTAAGAACACCTGTGGAGCTAAAATATTCAACAGAAACCTCAGAGAAAACATTTTTAATGGAAGGGCCTCTTTAAGAAAATTAAGCTCAAAATTGCATTTCTGAATATTTTTGTATTCAAATCGTTGTGAATATGTAGCAGATGCTAAAACGCGTCTAAAAAAGACTGCCTTTGTTATGTAGTAAAGTCACTAGGTGGGCCACAAACTCCTGCTTTGCTAGCTGTAAACTAGCAGTACAGCTAGCGTAAACAGAGAACTCTCAGCAATGGGGACGGCTAATGCTAACGATCTACTGCACAAACTACATCCTAGAAAACGACACAGGTTTTGTGATTTTTGGATAAAAATGCTATAATCATAATTTAAAGACCCCTGAGATGCTTTAAAATAAGTCAAAGATGATTGGAGTGGGTCTTAACCAGACTAACAAGCTACGGTCTAATCTGAGCAGTTCCAAGACCAGAGCAGACTACTGCTAACACATAGAAAAAACACAAAGTTAATCTTTTACTTTTTAAAGTGTTCTTTAGATAACTGGAACATATGGCCATGATGGATTTGGTGGTCATTAGAAACTCAAAAACTCCCATTTTTGTCAGTTTGCTCAACACTTTGCATCCGCTCTGGCTCATTAAACATTATTTGCAAAATTCCTAAAATCAGTTTTGCCTGACTGAATTTAAAAACAATAATAAAAAAAATTTAAAATAAAGAGAAAACAGCCTTTCCCACATTACACATTATGCACAGCTGAGAAGGAATGCGGGTTAATTAACTAATTTGAACACTCCTCGATCATTTCCACACTCAAAACTTCTAGTGGATGAAACAACAGACACAAGATTCACAATGTGAATTCGTAATGTAAAATTGCATGTGTGGTAATCACATCTGGACTTTAAGGACAATTTCCAAACCTCTACAGACTATTTGCCTCTGCGCCAACACGAGCGTCTTGCTTCCAGTTAAGAATCAGCAACAACACGTTTTGTAATCCTTCCCGTTTATTGTCATTATCCCACAACTCTCAAGTGAGTTACAACTTTTTAAAATGGCATGAAGTTTTACTGAAAATAATCAATTTACGTCAGTAAATTCTCGACTCTTCAGACAACATTCACAGCTGAGGATGATTTAAGTGACATTTTTTACAGTCAGTGGATACAAGCCCATTTTTTTTATTTTTTATTTTTTTATATACAGTGGGGCAAAAAAGTATTTAGTCAGCCACCAATTGTGTAAGTTCTCCCACTTAAAAAGATCAGAGAGGCGTGTAATTTTCATCATAGGTATTCCTCAACTATGAGAGACAAAATGAGGAAAAAAAATCCAGAAAATCACATTGTCTGATTTTTAAAGAATTTATTTGCAAATTATGGTGGAAAATAAGTATTTGGTCACCTACAAACAAGTAAGATTTCTGGCTTTCACAGACCTGTAACTTCTTTAAGAGGCTCCTCGGTCCTCCACTCGTTACCTGTATTAATGGCACCTGTGTGAACTCGTTATCAGTATAAAAGACACCTGTCCACAACCTCAAACAGTCACGCTCCAAACTTCACTATGGCCAAGACCAAAGAGCTGTCAAAGGACACCAGAAACAAAATTGTAGACCTTCACCAGGCTGGGAAGACTGAATCTGCAATAGGTAAGCAGCTTGGTGTGAAGAAATCAACTGTGGGAGCAATTATTAGAAAATGGAAGACATACAAGACCACTGATAATCTCCCTCGATCTGGGGCTCCACGCAAGATCTCACCCCGTGGGGTCAAAATGATCACAAGAACGGTGAGCAAAAATCCCAGAACCACACGGAGGGACCTAGTGAATGACCTGCAGAGAGCTGGGACCAAAGTAACAAAGGCTACCATCAGTAACACACTACGCCGCCAGGGACTCAAATCCTGCAGTGCCAGACGTGTCCCCCTGCTGAAGCCAGGACACGTCCAGGCCCTTCTGCGGTTTGCTAGAGAGCATTTGGATGATCCAGAAGAGGATTGGGAGAACATCATATGGTCAGATGAAACCAAAATAGAACTTTTTGGTAGAAACTCAACTTGTCGTGTTTGGAGGGGAAAGAATGCTGAGTTGGATCCAAAGAACACCATACCTACTGTAAAGCATGGGGGTGGAAACATCATGCTTTGGGGCTGTTTTTCTGCAAGGGGACCAGGACGACTGATCCGTGTAAAGGAAAGAATGAATGGGGCCATGTATCGTAAGATTTTGAGTGAAAACCTCCTTCCATCAGCAAGGGCATTGAAAATGAGACGTGGCTGGGTCTTTCAGCATGACAATGATCCCAAACACACCGCCCGGGCAACGAAGGAGTGGCTTCGTAAGAAGCATTTCAAGGTCCTGGAGTGGCCTAGCCAGTCTCCAGATCTCAACCCCATAGAAAATCTCTGGAGGGAGTTGAAAGTCCGTGTTGCCCAGCGTCAGCCCCAAAACATCACTGCTCTAGAGGAGATCTGCATGGAGGAATGGGCCAAAATACCAGCAACAGTGTGTGAAAACCTTGTGAAGACTTACAGAAAACGTTTGACCTCTGTCATTGCCAACAAAGGCTATATAACAAAGTATTGAGATTAACTTTTGTTATTGACCAAATACTTATTTTCCACCATAATTTGCAAATAAATTCTTTAAAAATCAGACAATGTGATTTTCTGGATTTTTTTTCCTCATTTTGTCTCTCATAGTTGAGGTATACCTATGATGAAAATTACAGGCCTCTCTGATCTTTTTAAGTGGGAGAACTTACACAATTGGTGGCTGACTAAATACTTTTTTGCCCCACTGTATATTCGAGTGAAAGAGGAAATGATACTTACCAGACCAAGTTTATCCATCTCATGATGAGACCGTTTCAACTCATGTTCGGTCACTTTTTGAATGCACTTAAAAGTAACTGCATGATATGTGGTTACTGTCGGTAACATACAGTCCAAACAACATTCATCTGAGCTGGATTCTCATACTGACCTGCAGATCAAAGACATCAACATATTTTTAGACCAAAGGTTTTTCTTATGTTCAGAATTTTCTTCAAAAGTGGTATTTTGTGTATTCAGATTAAAATATTTGGGGTTTTGCAATCTATTATGTTTCATTCTGGCAAGAAGCAACATAACAAACAGATAAGTGACAGACGTGTTCTGAAATATTGTGGTTTCGTTTTCATTCTTACTTTTCGTTTCCTAGTTGAAGAGACCAAATACTCACTTATACAGATCAACTTGTTTATCTGTAACCTTTTATCCACTGTACATCAGTTTAATGTTCAACTAATAATTCATATACGTCATATCAACATTCTCAAACTTGTGTTCACTCATTCATTTTCTTTTCTGTCTCAGTTCCTTTTCCTCTTGACTCAGGATCTGTTTACAGCACAGGCCCAAAACTTTAAAACATCACTGAAATTCTTTAAACTTTGTTAAATAAATCTTTTAAAATTGTCTTGATTAATAGTTTTCTGAACAACTTTTATGGATAATTTGGCTAATTTTTTCACTTATTTTCCTAAATAATATCTGAACATCTTGTTTTTGACAAACAGGTAAATGCAGGTAGATGCATCTGCTTCAGTTGATCATCTGATTGCTGAGTTTTCTGCAAAAAGCTCTTTAGGAATTTTTATGTACTAATTTAAATACACCAAACTATATATTTGGCCTTTTTCGCTGGTTCAGCAACTGAAAAGGAAAAAAAAAATTGACGACTAAAGATTTTCTAGTTGTCAGCTCAGTAGCATGCTTACGCTTTTACTACTTGCAAACACACACATTTTGAGAACAAGACGTCTCTGACTAGTTTCTTGTCAATGGAATTACTGTACCTCATGTCACGTACAGTATGTGTGAACAAAACTGGTTCACACCTTCAATTTACCAGCTGTGTACTTGAAGCAGGGCCGGCTCTGAGCTGCATGGTGCCCTAGGCGAAAAAATATTTTGGCGCCCCCTACTGCCCAGAACAGAAACAACGTAACTCAATAACTGGATTACTTTGCAAAAAATATGTATTTATACTAAAATGAGCTGTAGAGATGATATAGATATTTAATTATTACTTATTTTTCTCTTTACATGAGATGGTGTTTCCAACCGTTTGTCCAAAAAACAAAAAAACATTTAAAAAAAAGAATTTGGCGCTCCCTCCAGCAGAGGGCGCCCTAGGCAATTGCCTAATCTGCCTATGCCCAGAACCGGTCCTAACTTGAAGGATTCATATAGGTCAGTGTTATGAAGCCTGCTGAACAACAGCAAACTATACTATAAAAATGTCCAGTTGTAGATTTAAAACACTGACAGCCCAAATATGAAACATAAAAAAATGAGTTTAGACCACTTTGATGGAAAGTTTTACCCTTTGATGCAAAATATGAAGAAATAAAAAGAATATTTGGGTTTTTTAGGGTATCTTCATCCATTTCACCTACTTTTCCCTGTTTAATCCACCCAAACTTGTTTCACCACAAGACAAACGCCTCTGCCTTCTGAATGTATTTACTGTACAGCTGCAACTATAACAAACTCCCTCGTACATCATAATAAGAACTTGTGTAAATTTCCCAACTGTCTTGAAGTCTTTGCCTCATTTGGTGAGCTCACAAATGACTTTAGTGCTTTCGGGTCCCCACGTGGTAATATTTGTTTTGAGCTCCTGTGTGATGTTTGTTTAAAAGTGCCGCCTTGGTTTGTTTTATGGGCACTGACACTGTAAACACTCAGTGTGGCATCCTCATCTGAGAGTTCCTTGTAGTATTTAAAAGTCTGGGGATGCCAGACAGGCAGTAACATTATCTGAACTCCTGTAAGATCTTAATACTCTGAGATATTCGGTGTCATCAGCTATCACACGCATCACAATGCTGAGTCTTTAAATTGTTCTGTCTGTTCGTGGTGATCCTAATTTGTGGAGAGCTGATGTCTAATTAGAAACATGAAGGAACATCAGCGCACAGCCTGCGGAGCTCAAACACGGAGCAAAGAAATATAAATCAAACAGGATAAATACACCCAAATATACAAGTCTCAGATACCGCTGAAGGATTTAGCTCCAAATATTCTGGAGATTTCTATAAAATAACAGAAATACAAACACCAGAGGTGAGAAATGAACAAAAAGGCAGTGAGCATTAAGTGTTTTCATGCCTTTTGCACACGTGCACCGTCTCTTTAATTCTCAGCTGCGATGTGTTGACAGAAGCTGCCTGAAACATAAACTAACTCATTTCAAATACCTTTTCAGAAACACGACGAGCTGCAGCCAAAGCAAATGCTAACACACACACACACACACATAAAACACACTGCATAACTTTAATCACGTGTGATTATTAGATTATTTACTTTGATGCGGAATTTTAAATGACTTTATCGAGTGGAACATCAGTCACACAGCTGTATAGTGCGGTGGGTGGGACTTTGTATCGATCCGAAACCCGATGGGAGGCGCAGAGTCAGAGAGAGTTACAGAAAGAAAAGCTTCATCACAACAGACGCGGAAAGTCAGCGCGCGCGTTCCGACTCGTTACCGGTACTTTGAAACCGGATTATTTTTTCTAACTTTACGCATATTTTTTTTTTTTTTACGAAGACAAGCGATTTTAAAACGGAGAAAAAAAAGAAGAAAGGGAGGAAAAAAGGTGGCAGCAACTGAATTGTTTCTCGAGTGGTTCCTGCTCACATGTAGTTCATGTGGATGGTGAGTTTTATTTCTATATCCTCCGTTAAGTTGTGTGTAAATAATGATCCGTTTGTTTTTAGAAGAAAACTCTTATTGGGATGATCATTTTTCTGTCTTATTTTACATTTTTGTATGTAATTTACATTAATTCGAGTTTTGTTTTTGTTCTTCTTCACAGAAACGCAGACTGTGAGAGATGTTTTAAGACAAAATCAGCATCATGGATTTTTCCAGACTTTATTGCTGTGGTCTCCAGAGGACATCATTACTTTTTGTTGTCTGTGACTTTTGAAGTGTTTCATTAATTCCTTGCGGATCAGCAATAATCATCTGTAAGAAAGATAAACATGAACAGCAGCACTGCATGTAACAACACCCCATCCATCGTTGGCTATGAAGGCAAACCCACCACCAGTATCCTGATGTTTTTGGCTGGAGTCGGGGGGAATCTTCTCGCCCTCTTCATCCTCGGCGTGCACCAGAAGGAGCATCGCTCCAGGTCGTCTGTCTTCTGCATCCTGGTGACTGGCTTGGCGCTCACTGACCTGCTGGGCACCTGCCTCCTCAGCCCACCTGTCTTCATCTGCCATGCTCAGAACAGGTCCCTAATAAACCTGGGTGGTGAGAGACTCTGCAACATTTTTGGCTTCGTGGTGAGCTTCTTCGGCCTGGCGCCCACGCTCATCCTTTGCGCCATGGCCTTGGAACGCTGTTTTGCCATCAGCCATCCTTATTTTTACTCAGTTCACATCCGCCAAAGTTTCGCCAAACTCTCTCTTTTCTTAATTTACCTTTTTTCTTTGGGTTTTTGCCTCTTGCCGTACTGCGGTTATGGTAAATTCAGGCAGTACTGTCCCGGGTCGTGGTGTTTCATTGATATGGACGCAACAGGGGACGAGCACGCCAACCTGGTGCTGGCCTTCTCTCTGTCCTACTCCTCCCTCATGGCACTGCTCATCCTCATCGTGTTTGTCTGCAACGGGTCGGTGATCGTCAGCCTGTGCCAGATGCACCGGAGCCAGATAGTCCGCCGCGGCTCGGTGGTGTCGGAGGGGAGGAAGAAGAAGAAGCTGAACCTGGCTTGGCTCGGACAGGGGGAGGAGGAGATGGAGTATCTGGTGCTACTGGCAGTGATGACCATCATCTTTGTGGTGTGCTCCCTGCCGCTTATAGTAAGTTATCCTTTTATCTTTTTAGCTTTAAATCATGATACATCAACATCCTCTTGGTTTATTTCATCACACACAAGTAGAATGTGGAAAAAAAGTGATACGATGAATTGTGATTTCTTTCAGCTGCTGAAACATGAATCAGAAACCTGCAGATGAATTCAAATGGGGGAAAGTAAAAGCAGATTTATTTCCCTTTCACCTCACGTGTCAACACAAAGGAATTAAATTCCTTCCCCTCATTCTGTAATCACAGGCATGGCGACGGTTTTAGTTCTATTTCTGTGGCGTGTGTCTAAAAGAACACACATATACAGCTGTGTGTGTGTGCTGAGCACGTGTCTCACCCCGTCGATTCCCAGCTTCAGAAGATTTCTGGTTGTTTTTCAGGCCATCGAGGATGATGCAGATTAAACTGGTTCATTTAAAGGTGTCTAATCTGTAGGATCTAATGAATGTGTTGTGTTTGGTCTGATGATCTGGTGGTTTGTTGATTTTACTCACTGCCGCTGCATCTGGATGGTTTGTGGTGAGGTGAGGTCTGAAGGTGTGACTCACCTCCTGTTGCATTTACCCTAAACAACGACTGAAAAAACCCAGAGGACGTGAAAAGGGATGATGATATGTTCTTATTCTCTGAGTAATTTTCTCAGGAAACCTCAAGTCTGCAGGTTGCAAGCACATGTGAGATCTAGTCCTACAGCGCCGAGTCAAGTTTCTGTTTCAAAAATGAATCAGAAAAAAAAAAAACAATTCATGCTGTTGGATGTTTATGTGCTTGTTTGCTCACGTACTTTACATCTTTGTGGTCGCAAGTTTAACTGAGACGGTCGTAGGAAAGCACGAGGCTGCGCCGTTTGCAGACAAGATGTGGGTTCACTTTAACACCAGTCGGTTCGGCTCGCCACAAGAAAAAATGTCTGCAACATTCAAAACAAAGAAAAGTTTGAGCTGGTTTTGTTACGAAATTGACAGTGTTGATGAAATTTAACTCAATCTGGCAAGTTTCTCCTTCACATAAAAAAAATACAAGCTGCATTTAAACATTAATTCTTGTTTTTTTTTTTTTTTTGGTGTATGGAGCAACAACAAACCACAACAACCATCCCTCACTGTATGTTTCCTGTTAATGTTGATTTATTGAAAGTATCTGGATGTAACTGAATATACCGCCGAGAAAAATGTTCCAGTCTCTAAAGAATACGTTTCTAGTTTGCATTTATCAGCAGGGTCGCTGTACTGATGCTGATGCAGAGGAATAAAGTCAGTGTTTTCTTTTGTAACTTAAAGTACTTCAGATATTTTGAAGGATTCTGTGGTATAAAAAATCATAATATTGTAGAAAATGTCTTGAATAACAATTTTTCTTGGAGAAATAGAGATTATTCAGATTATTATTATGTATAATAATATAATCATACTATATTATAGCCACTAGTCTGAGTGAAACCAAGACAGAAGTGAATTGCAGCATCTTAAATCAATAATCTTACAGCAGTTCGTATTGTCTTTATCCCCGCAGTTGGAATAAGTTGGAATAAACAACCCGTGTTCTTATCAGCTTGAGCTTTCCATTATACGGTTATTTCAGCTGAAACATTTGGATGTTCCGCCAGCTGCTAATGGTAGTTTTACTGCAGCTAGCTGCTATTTGTGCCTGAAAACAACAACAGAATTTATGCAAAGCAACAGAGAGGATCAAAAAGAGGTCAAGAAACATGTGCAAGCAGGTTGGAGCAGGTGGAGGAAAGTGTCAGTGGGAATGAAAGGACAGGTGAAGAAGACAGACATGTCCTCTGGTTTGGAGACGTACCACCGAGGAAGAGACAGGAGACACAGCTAGAGGTAGAAATGAACATGTTGAGGTTCTTTGTGAGGGACGAGGATGGACAGGATCAGGAATGAGTCCATCAGAGGGACGACACATGTTAGATGTTTTGGAGATAAAGTCAAAGAGACTGAGATGGTTTGGACATGTCCAGAGGAGGGACAGTGGATTTATTGGGAAAAGGATGCTGAGGTGGGAACTACCAGGCAGGAGGTCTAGAGGAAGACTAAAGAGGAGACATATGGATGTAGTGAAGGAGGACACGAGGTGAGTTGGTGAGAGAGAAGAAGATGCAGAGGACACATGAGACAGATGATTTGCTGTGGGGACTCCTGAAGGGAGGAAAAGAAGAAGGATGCATCATGGGAAACTGATAGCAGTTCAAATGTTAAAAAAAAGACTTAACATTAACTTCCAGTATTTTTAGATAAAAGTTGTTTAAAACACCTTCAGACTCTTCGGCTGAATTCAACAGAACATTGCCAGGAAGTTTGTGGACAGATCAAACATTTCTGAGGTGGTTTTTTTTATTTGTGTCAAGACTCATCCTAAATTTTTTTTTGTTCACTTATTGTGGTGTTGTGTTCAGGGAAATAATAAAAGATCACGGGGTTTATGGGAATTTCTGAGAAAACCTTAACATCTCTTGTGTGTTCTTTAAAAGAACAATCCAGTGTCTGCAAATGTTTGTCCTGTTGTGTGTTACTCTAATCATCTGAGTTTCCCAGGCTTGTCACTATATATTACACATTATCTCCCACTGATCTGCAGTATGCACTGAATAAATGCAGTAGCTGACAAAGATAAAGAGCAATAGAAGTTTATGTGATTAATTTTATTACTTTAGCTCTTCTGTGGGAAATATTGATTTGTTTATGATGGCTTGTACTCTGGTTTCACATGGTTTTATTCTCACTCAGGCTATTAACATGCCATTTAAAATATATTACCAGATGTAATTTATGACCTCTGCTTGTTAAATTGACTAGATAAAAACTTTTAAAGTTATCTTTTTTTCTTTACTTTGGACGTTACTTAAAGCTTCCGCTCCCAGTAAGATACACAAAAACTGCTTTTACACACATTAAAACAACAGTAGCATCTTAAAAAAAAACACAGTCTGATTAATTAAAAGCTGTTTAATGCACCGAAATTTGGGGTGAATCGAATCACATGTGAAAAAAAGTGCAACATTTCCGTTTTACTTACGGTAAATGGTACAATTGAATATAAGAAGTTTTCCCAGAGTCCATGTTTTTTGCTCTGTCACCACTTCCCTTTAATGTTACCATGGAAACCACAAAGCTTTCTAGATGCCGTGGTTCAATAGATCGATGAAGTGCTGCCTTCTGATCTCCACCTCTCGGTGATATTTGAAGATTTAGTTCTAGATGTTCCAGATTGTTTCTTATTAAAGTGCACGTAATGAAAAACGCTGCGCATTCTTCACTGGGACCATTTAGAAATATATTTTAGGTGGTTTAGGTAATTTAATCCCAACCAGCACTAATGCTATGGCCTGATCATAAAAGGTTTCCATTAGTGAAGCTACCTTATCCTGGTCAGCAGAAGTGTATTGACTGGTGTCTGACTGAAGTCGGACTTCAGGGAGGAACATATTGATCTTACAATGGTGGAAGAATATTACAGGGATAAGAAGAGTTCTAATATTACTCACAATCACTCACAGAGGTGGAACGGATAGAGAAACTTCACTCTCAGAAATAGAGGTACGAGACAAGAACATTTTTGTACTTATAGGTAAATTGTTTTAAAATGTTCCCTCAAAAGTACAATACTGGTCTTTAAAAAGCCAGAAATGTCCCTCTGAGTGTTCAAATTGATATAAAGTACAAATTTGTACCATTTCAACTGCACCTGCAACCCTGGTCAAGGCTGGTTAATCTCTGTTTTATTAAGTTTCTTCCATCATTTTCAATATTATGGTTTAAATGTTGGTTTAAGACTTCAAAATGTGGCATAATTTTACTGTTTTAGTGGAACAACTTCATAAGGTACAAAAATGGACCTGGACTACAGGGTACACCCCCAGTGACAGGAATTTGTACCCTTCTTGTCGCAACATTCTGAAACATAATTTTACAATATTGAAAATGATGGAAGAAACTTAATAAAATGGAGATTAACCAGCCTTGGCCAGGGTTGCAGGTGCAGTTGAAATGGTACAAATTTGTACTTTATATCAATTTGAACACTCAGAGGGACATTTCTGGCCTTTTAAAAACCAATATTGTACAATTTACCTATAGGTACAAAAATGTTCTTGTCTCGTACCTCTATTTCTGAGAGTGTTCTGTATTCACTTTTGATGTGTAAGTAATTTGCAGCTTTTAAGTTCAAACACCTGATTTATGCACCAATCTCACAGTCTGATATAATTTCTCTCAATTTAGAGTAACAAATCTATTGAAATTCCAGATTTTTCTGTTACCTGTTAAACTTCTATTTGCTCAGTGTGCCTCAAGTCTGACCTTTAATACGTTTTCTGAAAGACATTAAATGTTCTCTGGAGCACAAACAGTACTATAGTCATGGTAATTTAACTTGTTAACTATCCCCTCGGTACTCGGGACGTGAAAGCATTTGCATTAAAGCCTGAAGTGAATTTTACATGCGTTTTAGATGCGATGGGGAAAGAAATAATCAGTTCCATTCATCTCCTTTAATTTGCCCCGTGTGGTTTAAAGTTAAATCATTTAAAATCTTTTCCAGGTTTTCTTTCTTTTCTGTTGGTGCTATTTTCAGCTAAACCTTTATTGTTGCTGGGATTGTGTTAGAGGGAACAGCAGGGCCGGTTGCATCAGCTTAATTTGATTTGTAAATACAGAAACACAGGTGCATTCTGTGTAAAGTAGATTCTTAGAAGCAAAGCAAGGTGAAAACCTTCCGTTTCTTTTAATAATAAATTACTGGAATTATAGTAGAAGAAGAAAAGTAAATCAAACTATAATGACCGCTGCTCTGCTCATATGGACATCCCTCTTACACAGAAGTGGATCATGAGATGTACATTACAGTAATCATACACAGATGACTCATTTACTTTTTGAAAACACCTATCCCAAACACTTCCTGTGACTAGGAGTCTAACCCCCCCACCCTTTTACAAAAAGAACCTTAAATGTCACTCGTTTGTTCATCACATCAAATCCCACTTGTTTATTTGGACACAAGTAACTAGATGAGTCAAAGAATTACCAAGTTCTCTGGTATAATGTTTACTGTAACTGGGTGCACTGATACTGATACTTGTATTGTGTATCTGGGCCAATACTATTCTAATGTACTTATATTGGTTAGTTAATTGATACCATGAAATAATACTTAAAATGGAGAAACTCTGCAAAAATTTTACAGAAATGTTGTAATTTTTACTTGAAATTTTAGTTTTGTGATCATTTTTATTGATATATATATATATTTTTTTTTCTTATCGAGTTCACCATCATTTGTTGTAACAAGCAGAGAAGAAAATAAAACCTGTCTTCCAGTTCATTGCATGTTTTTTGTATGGTAGAAGTATCTGCATTGGTATCGGCAAGTACTCTGATCTAAACAAAAATGGTATCATTGCAGCCCTAGTTGTTATCAGGTCCTTTATTTAGTGTTAATACAAACAATTTAATCTGCAATTATTACATAAAAAACAACTAAAAACAGATGTAAACATTAATTAGTTTTGTCTCGAGTTTTGTGACCTTGTTTATATTTCTTTTTCATTTCTTTGTTTTTTACTAATGAAAAAAAGCTTAACTTTTAAACTTCACATGTAAAAATATATTACATTCACATGTGAAACGTGAATTTACAACACTATCGACATGTTTTTATGATCAAATGTAGAAAAAAAACGTGTGAATTCATGTGATTTTTCTGCAGTTGAATCAAGACAGAAGCAACCGGTGATGAGAGCAAAGTTCGTTTTAGGATTTTGAACTTGGAAAATAAAACATGACATCATCAGTTTCAGTAGTTGCTGCCGGGAAGAAGACAAGAAACAGCCAGCAGCTTTGACACATTTACAGTCACCGGGCATCAGGCCTTCAAGATGCAAAGATTCAGTGCAGCTTCTCATAAAAAGTAAACCAGACGAGATGAAAAAACTGTGGCTTAACGCTGTCGGCGAAAACACACCGTCAACCAAACGCTACAATTTGCATCACAGAATACTATCCTGATTATTATAGTTCAGACATAGCGAAGAGTGTTTTAAGTTCTCTCCAGAATCCTGAACATCAGCAGGACCAGAACCTTCCAGACACACCCCCACATCCAGCTGGATCCAGATAAAATACAACAAATTCAACCACGTTAACATGTGGCAAAAACTCCTCCTGTGTCTCAGAGTGATTCTTTTATTATAGAAAATACAGCAGAACTGAGCGAGGACCACAAACAGCTGAAAATACTCAGTATAAAACCTAAAACGTAAGTTGTTTATGTAACTACAACCTGTTACAGTTTCTCTGATCAGCCAAGAGGAAACTTCATTAATTCAACAGAAGAAGGAAAAAATGAACCGTGAAAGATTTTATGAGTCAGTCAAGGCTGGAAAAAAGAAATAAAGGGAATCATAATCCAAACCGACATGAAGTCATTAGGTTTAAAGTTACCTGCTAACAAACTTTTAAAATAAAAATTAACACAACTATATGGTTTGACAAGTAATTTGAGATGTTTTTATCCATCTGGCCACTAAAATTAAACACTTCCAGGCACCTTTTCTTCACTCGTCGCCTGGATATATTTAAAGAACAGGAACATCTTCATTGACTGAACTAATTTTAGATCTGAAAGGAGCAAACATAATGGAGGTTACTCCCCATCACATCAGTGTGGTATCCATGACCTTTGCTTGAGTTTTAGGTGTCGAATGACTCCACACAGCGTGGGAGTGGAACAGTTAGAGATGGAAAGACACACATGTTGTGATTGCTTTGTGTCCTGGACTGTTTTTGTGCTCCAGGTGCTGCGATTTTAAACCTTCATCCAGGCGTTCAGAGAAAGATGATGCTGTGCAATCAGCAGCTCGCTTTGTGAAAGAAACAAAAGAGGGTTCATCTTTTAAATGGAGGAAAGCTTTAAACCTGGATGTGTGCAAGCACATGTACACAACCAAAGAACACCTGTTATTTGTTTTTAACCAATTTATCTTGTTTTATCTCATATTTCATATTCCTCTGAAATTTGGAGATGATTGTTCAGACAATTAATCCCACTTCCTGTTTAAAATGAATTTGACTTGTTAAAAATGATCGATGTCTTGTTTCGTAGCAGGACATTCTCACAGTTTGTTTAACAGCATGCAGGTGGTTTGCTTTCATAATTTGGATTGGTTCTTCTTTCATCTCCGCACATGTTTGAGGAAGGAAATGTGAAAAGTCATTGTTTGTTTTAGGTGTTCAGATGGAAAATTTTAAGAAATGATCAAGTCATTTGCTTCAAATTTTCATGTTTGTTCAAATATTCAGATTTATCTTCTGTCAGTTTTGTCTCTTAATTAATAGTTTAATCTTGTTAACTATTTGAAATACTATTCTTGTAGATGTCATCAGGGATTATTATCCTGCTCTCACAACAAATAGATCAAAGCAAACGCTGATCTACGAAAAGATTTTCATATTTTTCATGGCCAGAGATTCATTTGGTTGCAGTTTGTTAATTTAGCCACTAGATGTCACTAGATCCTCCACGCAGAATCTGTAATACTTAATTATGTTTGTGAAGGGTTAAAAACAATAATGAAACATTCCTCAGTGCTGATGCTACCTGCTGAGTCAGCGAATAAATCTGGTGTTTTTTAAGCAACTTCATTTTTTCCACTTGCTGAAGTGAAAATCTTGATCACAATCATTTTTTTTGGGAGAAAGGTGGGTTAATTTTTTTGTGTGTGCATAAAAAAACCCCTTTGAATGACCTCTGTTTTACTTCCAAAAAGTCTCTTGACCACAAATGTCTCTGTAGCCACATGGAAAAATCTCTGAAGAGGCAAAACAAGGGGTAGGAGGAAAAAACCTGCAACTGTTGCACTGAACTCTGAGTGAACCCTTAAATGACAGAACGCCTTAATTGTTCAGTAATTTCTGAGAGAAGGTTGCCATAGAATACATTCTAGGTGATTCTGGTTTGTTTAACCCAGTCTGCCTGGTTCATTTTATTTCAATCATTTACAGTTTTAAACTCCCTGTTTTTAATTACTCTTGTAATTTTCACCTTTTTTATGTGTTAAGATGTTAGACTTTTCAAATCAGCATCAAATACTTTAATGACTCAAACTGGAAAGTCGATTTCATTGGCTAACTAATAAAACCTTTCCTGATTTTACAAATGGTCTTAGCCATTTGTCCTTTGCAGGTTATAAAAAGCCCTCAACTCAAAATAAATCATTCTGCTTCAATCAATAAACGGCATCCTGACTCTATTGCATAATTACTCCTGCTGTGTGTAAAGGAAGCTGTTATTTAAGAAGCAGTTACGCTCATAGTAAAAAGAAATTGGATCATGTTTCAGTTCAGTTAGTGTAAAATCTCTTTTAAAATGTTATCAGCAAATTATGTTTTAAAAAATCAGATTATTATTATTAAATAAGTGGTTATTTTTAGTCTTTAATTATTTTGGTTCTGCGTGACCTTATTGTGAAAAAATGTGGATAAAACGCAAACACGTTTGCATTTTGTTGGTATATTGTGAGAACCAGATCTTGTCTGTATGATCAGTTTTATATGAACAGTTCACATCCATCAGACATGAGGAATGTATTTAAATTAGAATTTGCAGAAAGATGAAGGATAAATGCTTCCTGAGTTCTGATGCAAATGTATGAACAAAATCTCCTTCAGTTTCTTTTTTAAATGTGTCTTTCTTGTAAAAAAGCCCCTGGTTGTTCAGTCCAAAAACTTTATTTATTAGTACCAGATGAACTTTTTGTAGATTACACTCTGCACTCAAAGCAGTAATTCAGTTCTGAAACATCTCTGTAATGGTTACAGACTGCATGTCTGAACTGCTGGTGTGCTTTTCATTACCGTTGTGTGTATGAGACGTAACAGTGTTTATCAGAAGTCTGTTCAAATAGTTACCATTGCTGCAAATATATTCTGCAAATATTTGTCCTGCTGCTTTTTACTGCTGTTACAAACAAATTATGTTTTGTTCCTGTATTTGTTCTATTAGCATCCTGTCATGTGTCATCAAGTGCTTTTTCTTTCCATCAGCAGCTTCACAGTAATATGTGATCTGTGCTCCACACCCAAGTTTTGAGTTTCCCAATCTTTGGTACTTTTTAGTTGAGTCACTTTTAAACTGTTGGAGAGGTCATATTACACATTAAACCAGTCTGGGAGCAGCAGATGTTATGTAGGTGCACATTACAGTAAGTAAATTATTTTAAAAGATTACTTTTTTCATGCTTGAGTATATGCTTTGGCATATAGGGGATATTTATTGAAAACAGACGGGCTCCGAGGACTGAACCCTGAGGTACACCACATTGAAAACATTCAATAAAAGTGCAATGTGGTCACATTTACACCAGAGTTTGGGGAATTTATCTCTAGTTTTATATAACTGAGGTCTTTCTTTTACATGAATAGAGTTTACATCTAACAGAACCGATGAGTGAACAGATAGTCCAAATGTAGCTAAGGGTGAAGTGGTTTGCTGCTTCGTAAAACTGGTCCTGTTTCCAAACATCAAAACAGCTTTTTTAGCTTTTACTCTGTTGTCTGTTTTTTCATTACAGAATAATTTAAAAACATAAATGTCACCAGCAGCTGCATTTTTATAGCACTTCATGTGCATCCTGTGGTCATGTCTGGCAAGAATATCTTAATATTGCTGCCAGAATAACAGCATATAGAAAAATGTTATGCAGTGTAAACATTTATAAATTAAAGTTCCCATGTACCCCTATGAAATTTAGGGGATTGGAGATGATTTAAAATGGCAGCAATTTGTTCTGGAAATGGGCCTACTCAGACTTATCTGAATCATCATTTAGATTAGTTGGTTATTTTGGCAACAATTTAAAAAAAACAGAGTCAAGTGCAACATACAATCAAGTGTGTTATCAAAACAAACAACTTGTTTGCAGCCAAATTACTTTAAAATAGACAAGTTTAAAGTTTTGTAAAGGCACATCGATCAGTGTGAGCTGATCTCTGGTGCAATAGCCCATAAACTTACAAAATTCTTCTATGTCTTACATGGACCTGAGACATAGACCTGGGACATGGATCTGAGATATGGACCTGAGACAGACATATTACAAGCTCAGTTCCAGAATGAGCTCAAACTTCTAGGATTTTTTAAACCCTTTTTGCTACTGCTCTGCTCTTCCTCTGCATCATCAGTAAAAGTGATGCCAACAATTTCCTCGGACATCCAGACAGATAAATCCTGTATTCATGTCTGCAGCTGGAAAACCTGGTTACATTTCTTAGTATTTTTTCAGTCTCCTAGCAACTGATTCCACACTTGATTCATTTGCTTTTCCTTTTAACCAACAGCAAAAACCATCATCTTAGAATCTTCTTTGTTCTTTTAAAGTATTTGAGGATTGTTTTAAAAAACAACCTTTGTTAAAATTGTAGCCTCAATGACACAGTGTTCAGTGTCACCTTGATAATTATATTTTCTAAGAAATGTACAGAGAGAGCAAACAGTATGATTCATTCTGCACCCAAGCACCAGTGTCAGAAGATAAATATATATGTAAGCTAATAAAACTTGTCTGTAACAGCAGTGAAATAGGACCATTTCGCAATAAATGGATCATAAAATGGATCATCTGTCAAAGGTGCTGAGGGGCACATAAAAAAAAAGGAAATCTGTTAACACCTTGATGCAGTAAAATGTAGGGAAAATAACTTTTTCTATGAACATGAAACCAAAGAAATGAAAGAAATCAGCATGTTTGCACAGTGGTAAAAAATAATTTCACTATATAAAGTCTGACTGCCATTAGTTTGGTAATAATTTAGAGCAATAAAAACAGATGAGATGAGGGTCATTTTGGTGTAACATACATTTTTTCCTCTTTTTTTCTTTTTGGCAAGCGACATCATCTTTGAATTCCCTTTGGGATTTTTCTGAAATGTTTATCTCTGTTACATGAAGCAACTCCTTCCATCAAAGAGCCGTCACAGCATGCAGACAAAAGGGATTTACCAGAATTAACAAGATAATTGCAACCAGACGGGACAGATTTTTGCGGGCTGGGATTTTAAGGACCGATGGATGGTAAATGTTGCTTAGTACATGTGATGGGAAGAATCATGCCCTTCCTCTCCTTTTGCTCCCAGAGCCTCCCGCACAACACTAAAAATACATTTGGTGCTACTGAATCTGACAAATAGCCAGTCTCTAGATGGATTATTTTTAAATTTCCTCTTTAGATTTGTGCCACTTATAGAAACAGAATTGAGATCTTGGTGTTTTAAAACAGCTTGATGAGATGCTTTTTGTTACACTGAGCCAAAATAAAATCAGTAACAAGAATTACAATATAAATTCCCTTAAAAAATGCGTTTCAATTATTTCTGAAAGTGAACTTTGTGTCTGTGGATAATGGGGAAAAAATCCCAACAGAACCATCTGAAGTAGCTTATGTTTGTATATAAAACACTTCAAAATGACCTTCATGTTTTCTTCTCTGTTTTGTGCCAACAGTAGATAAATAGAAAAATCCCTGATTTGTATATGAGCCCTTATTAGCTTTGAATAAAAATGAGAAAGCATCAGCTGTTCCCCGTTCACAGATTGTGTCCTCCAAATCCTGAAGTAATATCTGTTGTTTGCTTCAGGTGCTGTTTGCTGCGGAGCGTCAGCTTATACCAACTGATCACTCAGTCAGTCAGAAACACAAATTTATGAGTCAGAACAGCAGGAACATCTCACAGCAGACACATTTTTAGAGCCTCTATGAATATGCAAACAGTTGGTTAACTCATACAGTTTACAGTGGAAATAATCTGCAGAATGTGAAATATTCAGTTAACAGTGCTCCCATGTTGCACTTTTGGAGCCAGTCTCTGCAACCCAGAGATGTAGGGCTGAATGTTCCACCTACATACCTGTACACAATCATGGTGTTTTAATGCCATTAAAGACCCACTCCAATGAAAATTGTGTTTTTCTTGTTGTTAACATGTTCTTGTGGCATTTTTCTGATGCTTGAGGAAATATCTTAAGAAAATTAAGCTCCAAATTGCATTTTCTGAGTATTTCTGCATTCAAATTGCTGTGAATCAGTAGCAGACGCAAAAATGCGGTTAAATAAGGGTTTGTTTGTGACATAGAGAAGCCAGTGGGCAGTCCACTAGCTTCTGCTCCACTAGCTGTAAGCTAGCTATAAGTTGACTGTAAGCTAGTGGTACTGCTAGCATAAACAGAAAGCTCTCAGCAACAGGGAAAGGCGGGGGGGATCCTCCACGCCAACAGTTCTTCCCACAGTGCAGAGGCAAATTGCTAATGAGCTACTGTGCAGAAAGTCCTAGAAAATGACAGGTTTTGTGATCTGGGGTAAAAACGCCATAATTACAATTTGAAGGCCACTGAGACGCTTTAAAAGAACTCAAATGATGATCAGAGTTGGTATAATTACAACTACACATAAGCATTTTAACATACAGCAGCAAGGTAACAATTATTTGAATCAACATATTATGTACATAGAGGGGCGGGACTTAAAGCAGGAAGCCTCTACGGGCCCTCTTTTGTTTAGGTGTTAACTTCAGGGTAACATTACTGTATTGAGTTATATTTCTCTGGTCTAATTAAAATCTACTGTTCTGCAGCTAATATGTTCTTACAACTAATGTCGTTATTAATCTGTTGATACTCTATTCACTTTAAACCCAAAACTTGTCACGTCATCCGGGTTTGGGTTTTATAATTTTTAATTATTTTCATAGTTACTGTTTTCTGATTCGTTCCTTGTTATTTTTCCGTTCCTTCTGTCCACAGCCTACTTGTCACACACACCTGCTCCTTATCTGTTAATCAGCCCAGCTGTTTACAGTCAGTAATAACTCATCCCAGTATTTATATTCCTCAGTTTCTCAAATTCATCATCAGATCCTGCTGTTAGCAGTTCTGTTGCTTCCTGGTTTATGTTCCCTGTGTGTTCCTGATAGATCTTATCTCTACTTTTTTTGTTTTGCTGCTAATTCAAACTTTTTATTTTCATTATTAAAGTTCTGTTAACTCAGTTCCACACCTTCCTTGTCCACTCAAAAACATTGTTTGCCAGCATATTGAGGTCTTTGGCTTATTGTCAGTTTGTATGAGGCGCCAAACTGAAGAGTAATTACTTGTAATTACATATTTTTGAGTCTACTGCACTGCCTTAATACTTTGCCAGTAGTTTGTACTGTTCCGTCTTGATTTAAATGTTCCGTAATGTGTCTGAAATATTTCAGATTTGTGTATTGTGACATTCTAAATGACAAACTTACAGCTAGTGTCCAGTTTATGAAAAACTTGACAGCTGTTGAATTATTATTTTATGTTTGTGAATCTAGTGAGTTACAAGCATAAAGAGCACGGATGCAGAAACTACATGACGTGGGTTGTATCTTATTGTTTCTTCCTGGACTTCTCTTTGTGGTTCTACAGGGCAGTCCACAAAGCCAAATTGTGTCACTGCAGAAACGTTTCACCATGACCGTATAGACCCATGCATGTGTTTTTAATATCCCTATTCAAGACGTCACCGCGGCACACACTCCCACAGAAAACCACATGGACGTCTGTGATTATAAATGAAACTGCCTCTTTTATTTTCACTGGTCATAAATAACATTCACTTGAAATAACAGTGTTGAACATGGCTCCTATTTTTGTTTTATCAATGATTTTTTATCACTGATTAGAACAACTTGTGAGTTACAAGGAAGTAAAAACATTTGTGCCTCATTTTAACTCTAATTTCCTCTAAGTTGTAGTTATTTAGATAATCTATATATTTATTAGCTCACTGTTTTAAAATTTTAGAAAAAAGAATTTTGTTTAACTTTCTCTGTGTCAAAAATAGCTAGATGTAATTTGTGTAGATCGTCGTTGCTCTATGTAAATGCAGATGTTGCACATGTGTATGTCTCTAGCTGTAGTGATTATTATTTTTTTATTTTACCAGTTTATCTGCAGTAAACTAACGTACACCTTGCAGTTTGAAGCCGTTTCCTCGTTGTTGGTTCATGTAGTTTGCACGTCTTTTTACCTTCTGTGATTGGTTAATGTTGTTGTTCTCTGCTGTTGGTCCATGTTGTTGGTTGGGATTGTTGTTTTCTGTTGCTGTTGTCATTAATAACTGTTACGTCTGATCCAATACTTTATTGAAATTACAAAAAATGTTGGTCTTTCAATATAAAATGGTGAGTGTGTCCTGTGTTGTACCAACAGTTCAGCATCCTCATATGATCCATTTGTGGAATTACTGGTCATCCAACAGCAAGGACCTACCGTATATACTCACGTATAAGTCAATTCGCATATAAGTCGGACCTCTTTCTCAGCAGAAAAATTGAGGAATTTAGCATTGACCCGCGTATAAGTCGGTGTCAGAATCAGTTTGTGTCAGGAAGTCCCAGTGATGATGGGTGTTTGTGAAAATGAGAGCAGAAAATAATGAAAATCGGTACTTTCGGCAGTCGTTTGTCATGTTTATTGATAAAAAGATATAACGTGTCTTTGATAATCCAAGCTGATAAGGAACATCGTTCGCTCGTCCGAGTACTTGTTCCAGTCCCCAAGCTGTCGACATTTTCCTCTGAAAAAAAAACTACTTCTTCACGATATCTGGCGTATAAGTAGGAACTCCTCTTCAGACCTGAAATTTACTCCTCAAAAACCAACTTATACGCGAGTATATACGGTACATCACATCTTGAACAAAGTCTGGGATCATGGATCTGGGTGCAGTTTCCAAGTTTCAAATTTATTTCAAGTTTACTTATTTATAAAGCGCCAGTTCATGACAAAGTCATTTCAAGGCACTTTACAGAAAAATCAACCAATTAATAATTAAACATTTCCTATCAAAGGAACCAGCCGATTGGGTTGAATTGTTAATTCAGCGCAATCCCCCATCCTGAGCAGTACGATTGTCTTCCGAGTCCACCATGATGGATTCGAAAAGGGGCTCAAAGATCAAAACATTCTAATGTTGGACATGTAGCTTTGAGAAACTGGGGTCTTAAAAAGCACAAACAAGTCCAAGACAGTACAAATTCAAGAAGAATGGGTCACCGTGAGTCATTCTGAACACGCTGAAGCCACAAACACATTTGTGCCACTGCTGGAACTTTGAACCGTGGCTGTAAAAACCACCACTTTCAGTTGTCAGATTCAGTTTGTTACATTTTATTTCCATCTATTTTGGGTTTTTTGTTATCAGAAAACAATCTGCTACTAATTTTGAACTGTATGTTGTACAGGAAAAGGGCAGTTTTATCTCCGAGGAAGAATTTCAGTTGCTCTGTTGCAACACATTTTGCAACTTGCAGAAAGTTGAACCATTTGATTGTTTTTTTTTCTTTAGATATATTGGCACATATCCACATCAAAAGTTGGGTTTTAACGGCTTCCACTTCTTCAGAGCTGCTTCTGTTTTTTGTTTTTCTTTACTGCTTGTTAAAATGTCAGCATTTTTTTAATCAGATGACGAGTGAAAAGCGGCTTCTGTGGCGTTTCATCACGAACATGCGAGGCAGTTTAGGGAAGTATCTCGATTCTTTAACCTACATTCAGAAGATAAAGTGGTTTTCTCATGTTTTTTGTTCTGACATCAAGCATCAGATAACAAACAGGTAGACAACTGGACTGATTGACAACCAACAATATTCTCCATTTTGTTCCTTTTTAGGAAATGTTCTTGCAGATTAAGGAAACTCTGCTGCCTTGGGCTTTTCTTAAAAGAGGAAACTCTCTAATGAACTTTCAGGAGGTGTAATTCCCCTGATAGAACTTCTCTGAAGACAAGCTGTCTTTAAAGCATGTGCTGTTTTCTAATAAAATCTAGTCCTTTCTGCTCTCCAAACAGCTTTCTTATACGTGCAACGTGAGAAAGCATTACATAAAATTCTATCAGTGACCAACCTGTGTAGGAATGACTAAAACAAGGACTAAATTAAATGTGGGCAAATGCTTTTTTCCAGTGAACGCCCACCTACGCTTTTCTTCTCTATTTATTTGTTTGCACTTTAAATGTCAGAAACCACCTCCTCAGTAACTTTCTAGAGCGACAAAATTCCCCACAAGCTTTGAGATTTCTTTATAGAATATGTCCACTTTGCATTTTACAAAAAAAAAAAGGGTTCTTTCAGGAGCTCTGTTTTGACTCAGACATCAGCAGAAGTTTGTATTTGATTTGGAATTCTGATGTTTGATAAATGCTTATGTAGAAAATGTCAAATGTAGAAATGTAGAGAGTAAAGTAACCGTTCCATCCTTGAAGCGGTGCATTTTTCTGCTTAAAGATCAACATTAAAGTTATTTTGTGCTTGAAGACTTTTGAATTTTGTCCTATGAGGTGGTTTATCTCTCTATATAAATTAAAGATGTTCATTAGCATGAGGCTCAGCTCTCGACTCGGGCCCTTTCTGCATGAAATTTACGTGTTCTTCTTCTGAACTGAGCATGTGAGTTTTCTCTGGTTTCCTCTCATAGTTCAAAAACATGTATGTTGAATAAATTGGCAGCTCTAAATTGACCATAAATTTGTTTGCATGAGTTATCAGGGTGCAGGTAAAAGATGCAAAAGTAGCTTCCAATCACAGTTTCAGAACTGCTGCGATAACAAGAGCTCGAACAAAAACGGTGTCACAATTCAAATCTACACAATTACCACCATATTTTTCGTCGTCCTCTTTCTTAAGCTCGTTATTTTTACCTTGCTGTCCAGTCAAGTCAAGGTTTCTCTTCCGAGTCAAATTTCTTGTATTAAAGAGGCCATTTCACATTAATTTCAGGACTTTGTGGTTATTTCTTAAGTATTAACCAGTAATATGAAACATTTTATGTCTAAAAAACATCAGGAAACACTTATTAACAGACCTTTCAATATGTTTGCTTTAAAATTCGGGTGGTTCCGGCTCCTTCCATCAGGTTGCTTCGTCAGCAGCTCGTTCATAGTCATTATTCGAATTTGCTGGACTCTGATTGGCTAACAAACTAGCCTATGAGAGCAAAGAATACTATTTCCTGCCCCGCTGTATATGGCAACGTAGGACGTCGTGTCTTTCTGTTTGCTACGTTATGCTACAGCTCTTAGCCAGCAGCATGCTAGGTGTGGTTTCAACTGCGGGAGCTGCCGAAAACTAACGAACAAAGGAGTTGTGATGAAACAGATACAGGCTGTTCGGACTCGGGAGAACTCGGGTGTTATCGCCACCTGAGAGATAAAAACTGAAAGAGAAGTTATTGGCCTGTTTTCACACCCAGTATGAAGGTAAGAACACCTGTGGAGCTAAAATATTCAACAGAAACCTCAGAAAAACTGTTTTTAAATGGAATGGCCTCTTTAAATGATACTTGGCCAATAAAGCTGATTCTGATTCTTAAAGGTGTGATGACATCACTGTTTAAACTGGCGTAAAGCTATTTCATGTAGTAGATATGCCCGCATATGTCAACTCTCAAAAGAATTTGATTAAAAAACTAACAGGGCGGGGGTGTACGGGCAGGTCAGAATCCTCTTCTCAGCAACACGGTTCCTTTCATTAATGATATGTGGGTCTCCCTGGCTGACTTCGCTCTGATTGGCTACAACCATTGCCCGCAGCAAGCCTTTCTTCTCGGCTCCGTCAACAGTCCAGTAACATGGCGAGTGGACGTTTACAACCGTATATGTTCGAGCCTGAAACGTCTTCTGAGGAAGACGGAGGGGTGAACACATAAAACTCAACTAATCACATGAGCGAATAAACAGTGCTGTCAGATGTTATCAATGAAAATAGATTCACAATATGGTATGATAAACCTGTTGCTCACGGACATTGTTGCTAGAGCGGCTATCACATGCTAGCATCATGAACTCTTCAGACTACGAACAAACGTTTATCAGGCAAGGCAGCATTTTATTAAATAAATAAACTTACGGGTATTGACGATGTGGTCGCCTCCTTCAGGGTTGGTAAAGAATTTTTAATTAAAATCAGTTTCTTTGACAATCCCAACTTGAATTCACCCAAGTTATGGAAGCAGTCCTCCGTGAAGTGAGCTGAACATATTTTTAAATTGAGGTTATAACTGCGTGGCACTTCTCCATAAATGAACTTCAGCCACTCTTCTCTAGTTTTTTTCATCCTTCGGGAGTGAGTGTAAACTTCCAGCATGGGTTGAGCATCCTTGGACACAACAGGTCCCCGTTTGCGTAGCCATCTCTTCTCAAGAGCAGCAGCACTTGCTAAGCTAGCGCAACGCAGCTACCGGTGTATGGGCTGGGGGTGGGGGGGGTGGGGTGGGGGGTTGGACTGTTTACTTCACTGTGCACTTTTATTGGACGCTATGAAATACGTAGATGAAATGCCACGTAGGAAAAAATGGTGCTTTCCGATTCGACCGTTTTTTAAATATGAAACAAAGCGGACCGCCCACAAACGGGAACTTTGATACTCGCTTTGGACGTTCACACGGCCTCATCAGTGCACAACACATCATGATATACCCCAAAAACCTCAAAAAAGTGCATTTTGATGTCATAACCCCTTTAAGTCAGCTGTTAAGTTAAAAAAAATACATGAATCGTTGTATGTTGCTCACGAAGCATCAAACCAGAGCTTAAAATGTTATCAGCTAACTTAGATTTCAAGGGACGTTGAATTTTCTCTTAGGAGTTAATATATCTGAAGATTTTATCAACATGTGGACACAAACATGAGTATGATTTAGTGTTTGTGGTTCCTACATCAGCTAGGAGTGTAAAAAAAACAAAAAAACATTTGTACACATTTCTCATGATTTCAAAATGCTCATGAGATTAAAATTGATCCTCAAACATCACAAGAAAATACATTAAACGTTTATTTTTTTTCCCGACTCATCATCATTTCTCTCCGTTACTCACTGCTGAGCGGTTAGTAATCACTGCTCTGCTTCTACACATCTCATGATGCGGCACTGAAACAGGATCAGAACGAGACAGTTAGGAAGAATCCACCAGAACGAGATGGAAAATAATGGGTCGTAGGACGTAGGCATCCATTACGTGGTCTGTTTCCTGAAACATGCAGCAGTTATCAGCCTCAAATAGCATCTTATGTGTCGCTGACAGGATGCGCTCGTTTACACCAGACAAGCTGGGTCCATGTATATGAGCCTTCCAGGACGCCATTAGATTTGATTGCTACGTTAAAATAATTATCTCATGTGAGTGGTAAAATTGTGACTTGATTAATCAGTAAAGTTTAAAGAATATGATCTGCAACTATACTGATAAAGATGGTTTTCTTTCTGTTAACTTCATTAGGACATTTTCAGGATGATATTCGGTTTTATTAAGCTCGTATCTCACTGGGCTGCTGGTGACTAGTTGGAGACATAAAATTGCAAGAAAATACACAATCAGTTAGAATATGGCCACAAAATATCTTTAACATGACTTAACTTGTTTGGAATTTGTCCTCATTTTATTCACAATTCACGTTCAGAACGACAGATCTCTTTTTGTCTCCTATCCGTTGCAACTTAATATCAAAGTTTTCCCAAAGGTGTCTCAGATTACACTTTCTGACTCATGGAAACTGAATTGAGAATAATTCCAGATGAGTTCCAGATGCCTGCAAGGACTCAGTTTCTAACTGATATGACAGCGAGGCCTCAGAACTCTCCCGAATCTTTAAAGAGTTTTTGAAAACTCCCTCATGAACGCTGTGACATGTCATCTTAATGAGTGTGTAAATTATTTCTAAAACATATGTGAACATATTTGCTTGTAGGATTCATATATCATCAGTTAAACTCATTGTGTGGACCCTGAAAGCTGTCTGCACCTGCACGACCCTGCATGGTCTCCTCTGCTGTAGCCTCTCTCCTCTCTTTAAGCACACACTGATATATTATTATGCTCCTGTTTAAGAAGAGGCTGACACCACATCAATTTTGGCCCCTCGGTCTGGAGTACTTGGAGAGAACAGCTCATGATTTGTTTCCCTTTTCTGCAGGGCTTAAGTTCTACTGAGAGCACCATAAGAGGCAGGGTGGCATGCAGGAGCAGAGGCACGAGTCCGGGTGGTAACATGCAATGAGATGGTCATGGAGAGGATGATGGCCCAGTATGTCAGGTTGCATGTTTGTTTGAAAGGTTTCTGGCAATGCTGCATGATGGATGAAGTGGATTATAACATTGTGCTGAAGTAACAGATTGTTTCTGGTAGTCTGCGTCTTGATCTCGAGCCAAGACAGTTAAAGGATTGTTATTATTTTTTCGAACATTTACTTTTAAAACAAATGCATTACGTCTTATTTTCACAAACTGAAGTTATTATAAAGTTTTGAAGTTCAAACGTATTACTTTTGTAAGTGTAAATTGTCGAGTATTTGCACAGCAGGTTGTATAACATCACGTGTTTAAAACAAGGAAAAATAACAATTATTATAAAAACATTTTAAAAATAAAAAATTTATATTTTATTTTCCAAGTAGCTAATTTTGATTGAACTTATTGTAGTTCTAAGCTTTTATTTTTTAACTATAGCCTTAAATATAACAAATTAACTTTATTGGATCAATGTATCGACACTCAAGGCTTTTCTTGAGATTAGCTAATAGATTTTATAAAATTCAACATCACGTAAAGACCAGCATCATTTCATTTCAACAATGTGTAATAATGCCATTGTATATTTGTTCTTCTGGCACTTAATATGTTCAATAATGAGAATTCTTAAAGCTTCTCTAATGTAAGATTTGCCAGAAGGACAAATGAGAAGATAAATGACTGATTAAATTAAACTAACACATTCCTAAAACTGACAGTAAGAGATGTCAAAAGTACTAGTGTTAAGTACTTAAAGAGGCCCTTCCATTAAGAACGGGTTTTCTGAGGTTTCTGTTGAATATTTTAGCTCCACAGGTGTTCTTACCTTCATAGTGGTTGTGAAAACAGGTCAATAACTTCTCTTTTAGTTTTAATCTGTCAAAGTAGGCAGGTTGCGATAAAACCCGAGTTCTCCCGAGTTCGAACGGCCTGTATCTGTTTTATCAAAACTCCTTTGTTCGTTAGTATTCATCAGCTCCCGCAGTTGAAACCACGCCTAGCATGATGCTGGCTAAAAGCTGTTAGCATAAGACGTAACAAACAGGAAGAGACTACGTGTGCTGCCGCCATGCACAGCGGGGCAGGAAACAGTATTCTTTGCTCTGATAGGCTAGTTTGTTAGCCAATCAGAGTCCAGCAAATTTTGATAATGAATATAAACGAGCTGCTGACGAAGCAGTCGAAGCAGCCTGACGGAAGGAGCCGGAACCACCCGAATTTTAACGCAGACAGATTGAAAGGTCTGTTAATCAGTATTTCCTGACATTTTTTTAGATATAAAATGTTTCATATTACTGGTTAATACTTAAGAAATAACCACAAAGTCTTGAAATTTGTATGAAATGGCCTCTTTAAGTAAAAGTACTAATACTTGTGCACAAAACTACTCTGTCAAATGTAAAAGTACTGCAACCTCTGCCTTACTTAAGTAAAAGTAAAAAAGTAATACTCTTAAATGAACTTAAGGAAGAAAGTAACTAGTAGGCTAATTCAATATTTTTCCCTAAAAGCAATCGTATTTTTACTTTCAAATTCAGTATTTTTTTCCTCAGACTCAACTCACAGAGTGCATAGAATAAAGTAAATGTCACTTTGTGTGAAGTTTAACGGACATTCAACAACAAATGCAGCATGACTAACTAGTTTGCATCCGCTAGCTTCCTGCTTTTCAGCGCTTGTTGGCCCAGGTGTACGCTGTTTACGTTGATTACATCATGTTGACGCTCACCTTTGGAGAATTTAAAAGTAATGACCTGATGTTTAAAATTTAAGTAGAAGAGAGTACAAATATTTCTGTTTTAAAAATTAAGGAGTAAAACGTTGCAATAAAAATAAATGCTCAAGTAAAGATACCTAAAAAATCTACTTAGGTACAAAAACAAAGTACTGTACAAATACTTTGTTACTTACCACCTCTGCTGACAGTCAACTCTGCAGCGCATTTAGATAGTATATAAAACATATTGTCTAATATGTTCATATTTACCTTCCCCCAGTTCTTTTTTTACATGGTTCTTAGCTTCAGCCTTAATTTTGTAAACAAGTCTTTAAGTTGCACAATCAGGGTTGTGAAATTAAAGAAAGTTCACACAACCTTAAATAACACAGTTAGTTCCTAAAAAGTCTAAAACATCTGGACGTTTGTTTTGTTCCACTTAAACGTTCTGTGCTCGTGTTTGATTCATTGGGTTAAAGGCTGAATAAAAGAATTCATAATAAAACAAACTCTGGATCCAGATCTGGTTCTGGATCAAAGTCAAAAACAGTCCTTCATTTTTTCAGGTTGGATCTCGTCTTACCTCAAAGTATCATCTTTATCAAGATGCATCCACTTTTTATTTGTTCATGTTCTCAGACAAAGAAGCAGAATATTCTAACCATTTTGATGCATTTTTCAAAATCACCATATAATTTTGTTATTAAAGACCCACAGATTATGAGACTTCTCCCTGTCGGCTATCTATGGATCAATATGTGAATGATCGGCTCTGTGTGAGACCGGGGGCGGACATAATCAGGTCTGTGTCGTGTCCCTCTGGTAGTTTAATTTGTCCCGGCTCTGGACTTGTTCCCTTTAGCCCCTCGCACATTATTAGATTTCAGTCCAGGCCTTAGCAACAAGAAAACATTTACACCAATGGACAAAGCCACTCAGTCATCAAAAGCCATTAATTAAGTTACTGTTTGTTGGATATTTCATGAATAAAATGGAGAATTGTTGATAGAGAAGCAGAGAGAGGTGACGAGCTTCCTGAGCCAGCTGCTGCTTCTCTCTCCGTCCTGCCAGCTGTCTGCTGTCTGTTGTAATTTAAAGGTCAGTGCGAGGAAAATGCTGATGTTAGCGCTGCAGAATGGTGCTCGGTGTATTTCACTACATTTTGTGGTTATGAAAAGGAGAATGCTGCACTGGAGGCCAGTGCTGGTTCTTGCTAATCATGTGGTCAATGTAAGCGAGGTGTACCAGCGTGTCAGCTGACACCTATACTGAACAGGCAGTGGTGTTATCTAGATATAACATTGCTGCTGCATTGTGTTTTCTACAGAGATTAGTGGATTATCTTAATCCAGCCCAGGCAGCATGATCTTGTCGGGAGTTTCGATTGTTGTGCTGAAAATTACAAAAATATTGACTGCCTTCAGATTTTATAAGACAAAAGTGAGAAATCCCAAAAGGCTGTAGTCATACCTGTAGTCATAGTTCGGTGGACTCGGTTCGATTTGGGACCAAAACTGCAACATTGTTGTTGTTTTTAGTTGCTGCGGTTTGGATTTAGACTGTGTTTAATTAAACAAATCAAAGCATGTTTACATCCCTGCCTGTGGTGGCGCTGTCGAGTTACTGTGCTACTTTTTGTTGTTGTTATCGCCGCCAAGGAGGTAATATTTTCATCGGAGTCTGTCAGTCTGTCTGTTAGCAGGATAACTCAAAAACAAATGGATGGATTTTGATGAAATTTTCAGGAAAGGTTGGAAATGACCCAAGGAAGAATTGATTTTGGGGGTGATCCGGATTACCGTCTGGATCCAGGAATTTTTTAATGATACAGACATATTACTTTCTACAATATGTCCACTTGGTGGAGGTCTCTGAGTGCTCTTCCAGTTGGTTACTGCATTTCCTGGTGCTGAGAGAGAGTCTCCTTTTAAGTCATAAATAAACATGGAGTAGCAGCAGATTCTAGTGGTTTTGGGATCCTTTGTGTTTGGAGAATGTACCAGATCAATATTCTGCAGCAATGAGCTCAGGATGAGCACATAACGAGGCAGAGAACTACAGGAGGCGGCTGAGACAGTAACACAATATAGTCCGTTTCCTGCTTTTGGTGCGGTCTCGGTTCGGTTGCGTTCACACATTCAATCGAACCGCTCCAGAGTTTGTTTCAATCGAACCGAGAGCCACATTTTTAGGCGGACTAGAGTTTGGTTGTTTGGTCCGAATCAGAGTTCGGTTGCCCGTTCACACCTCCCCAAACAAACCGGACTTTCTGTGCAAACGAACTAGAGTTCAATTCAATAATAATATTATATAAGTTATTGATCCCGCTTGGGGAAATTCAGGCTCTGCATTTAATCCATCCTCATTTCTGAGGAGCAGAGGGTTAACATATTGTACAGCGCCCAGGGGGCAGTTTCAGCATCCTGGCCAAGGCTGCTTTAACACACAGCTTCTGTCTGGACTTGGGGTCAAACTCCGGTCTCCTGATCGGAGGACGGCCTCTTTCCCAATAAGACTACGGCTGCTCCTGGGCAGTTGCGGGTTCAGTATCTAGCCCAAGGATCCTTGGACAAGTAGCCTCCCAGGACCAGGGATCGAACCCCAGTCCTCCTATACGTGGGGCGATCTCCCTCCCCACTAGACCACAGCCGTCAGGATCAGACCACCAAAGAATCAAAAGTGTCAAGTCAAAATCTGACCCCTGACTGAATGACTGTGGACTGACCAGCATAAAAACACAGAAAACAGAACTGAAGTATGAAATAACAGTTGTGTAATTGACTGTATAAACAGAATCAGTTCCATTCTGTTTGTACAAACCTGTTTCAGATTAGCGGAGGTGAAACACTGCTGTGAAACGACTCGACTACAGTATCAGATTGACAGGCCTACATCTAACCTGAATACTCTAAAACCTGAGAATTTTGAAGTTTTTTTTTTTTTTTTATGAAAACCCTGGAAAATGTTTGGAAAATCAAGTCCAGATGTTTGTCTCACCTGTTGCTCTCACGGTGTCACATGCTCTGTCAGTGGTTAAGACAAACAGTAGAGCTTTTAGGATGCAGCACAAGGATTTAAAAGTAGGTAGTCATGGAAGCAGTTCGGAATTTGTTTATGAGCAAACAAGTTTATTTTCAGTCATTTGACTTTAGAGTGACTGAAGTTCTTGAACCCGTCTTTGTCCATGTTTGTATATGATTTCCATCTTTTGGATTTTGTATTACAGAGACTTTAGAGTTTTCTAATTGTTAGATCTCTAGGAAATGTCTGGAAAAGATTTGGACGGCAAAATGTTTTCTTGTCTCGATATAAATCTGCATCTAACCCTTCTCTTTTCTTCAGATTGCAGGTTTTATCAACGCCATCCATACGTTTCGTGGAGATTATGAAAACTTGATAGCTTTCCGCTTATACAGTATGAACCCCATTCTGGATCCGTGGATCTTCATCATCTTCCGCAAGTCTGTGTTTCGTCACCTGTGTTCTCTGCTGAGCTGCCGCTTCAGCAAAGGAGCGGTGAAGACAGCAGAACACTGTGCTCTGTCTTTGCCTCTTGACAATACCCTTCCACACAACCACTAACTGAGACTAATTCACAGACCAACATAAACTACAACACAAAGAATGCACTGAAAGACAAAGGACTCCAGGCGGTGAGACGGTCCTGTCGGAAAATCACTGGATAGACAGAAATCATTACAAGTTTTCTGAACTCGCAGCTTGTTCCTCTAAGGTTAAGAAGTATTTATCAGAATGTGACAGTTGCAGTGTCAGACTAACTTTTGAAGGAATGACACATACAGAACCTGCTTCCACATGACAGAGAGAGTTGTGCCATAAAGCACTGAGTTTAAAGGATCAAACCAGATCCCGTATCTGTGCATTTAACTTGCATGAATGTTGTCAGTCTTTTTTCCTAAACACAAGTTTAAGTATCCCCCACACCTGCAACGTCCATCATTTCAGCTTATTATACTATATTAAAGCTGCGATCTGGAGTTTTACACCGTTTATGAGTTGTTTACAACGCTGAAGACACTTGAAACCTAAACAGAATAAATAAATAAACATATAAATTGTATAAATGTAACTTTCCCATGAAGTGTCCATCGTAACAAAGGTGGCGCACGTGCTCAGATGAGAGCAGACGCGTGCTAGCATTGCTATCGTATCGCGGAAATAGAGGGGCGGGACTTATAGGTGCAACACTTTTTTTGCCTCAGTGGCGCCCTCTGGGGAAAAAAAACTCCAGATTGCAGCTTTGACTTATAGTTCCATTTTGTCTTGTAATATAACATCAGCACTGATGAATGTTCTTAAAAAACAAACTGATTGATGGAAATTATTAAATCAAACACTTACACAGTCCTTTTTGTGACAGATATGGAAGTTCAGAGTGTAAAGTCAAGTCTAAATTCTGCACATGCATGTTGTTTTGCTTCAAGTGAGCTCCATAAACATCTGGTTCAGTTCACATTAAATTATTGTTATAAAAAATGGTCCAATAGTTATTTAGGTTTTCAGTTTATGTGTTTGGAAAAAGTTTATAATGATCTTGGAGTATTGAGGGTTGGTTTTGTCGTACAAACAACATGAAACTGCCAAAAAGTAACAATTAGCTGAAGCAAATTAGACTTGAATCATATAAAACATTTGTATAATTAAAAAAAACAGTATTTGTTGAGCATTAAAGCATGTAAACTATTCCTGATGTCAGAAATGTAAATTATTTAACCGTGGCTAATATTTGTCGTTGAGGCCCGAATCAGGGAATCAATAATTTTTACTTCTATGTGTTTTTTTTTTTAGAGAAAAGTTTATAACTCCATAGTTATTGTCTATGACAAAAGTGTTTATCTAAGAACATAAATATCTGGGGAGGATTTTATGACCATGATCTATGAGATAGTTTGGAATTGGACCCAGATGATCAACTTTAAACTTCACCTGCTGTTTTTCAAGCCAAAAGACTTTAAATATCAAGTATAAGTTTTTAATTCATTGTAGTTTTACAGATTTTCTTATTTAAAGTGACTCTTTACAGACAGAAACATGCATTTAATTTACTTAATACGAACCATTTGCCAAAGAAATAAAGCAACTTAGAGTAGAATGTTTAATTCTAAAGATGTTGATTGAAATTTTGGGGTTAGTTTCAATGTAAATGGGTCTAACCTGATATGTGGTCATATACTGTAATTGTCTTCATATAAGAAATGTAGCAGTTCAGAGCATGTTTTTTAATGCATGTAAGATTTGACTGTTTAATTCCCTCATCACTAATATAATGACGGTCTGTGACAATTGGATATGTTTTAGGAACCTTTTGTGTTTAAATACAGCTGCTCTTTCATGTTTTTTCGACGTCCTATCATGTGGTTTGCACTTTGAAATTAGCCGAGTTGATTCATGCACAGAATTGCATGCTGTAACTGTTCACACCAAACCTTTTGTTTTAGTCTCAGTCGTGCATGACAGTGCACGTTTTCTTCTCAAAGGGTTTACTATTAATTAATTTGTAAATATCTATTAAGAAATAACGAGAGCGTTTTAGAAAGTAGGATGTTATTATAGCATTGCCACCTGTGATACGTTTTATGTGAAATAAAAGAAAATCTCTCAAATGTCTGAGATGATTTGCAACATCTGGATTTACAGTCTGTTGAGCTCTTATCTTGACGGTTTATGTTGAGCATCACATTGGAAACAAATATCTGTAATTTTACAGGAAGCTGAAGGTTTTAAGATTGATTAAATTCTTCTATTAAAGTGCCATTTGATTTGTAGAAGCGTTGCAGAGCTGCAGGTGGTGTTGCAGCGCCTCCATGTGGACATTTAACACAAGTCAACCTCAATTATAATTCTTTGCTTTCCGGCGGGAATAAAATCATTCCGATGTAAATCGGAAACTTCTAATCGCTTCCAGAACTTTTATCACAGCAACAAAACACCACATGGAGGATCTGAAGCAATAATTTAGAAGAATAATGAGGATGTGGCTTGCAGTTTGTTTTATGAGCAGCTGGAGCAAATGAGTAACTGCAAATGCACTGCCAGCGAGAGGCGGGATGGTTTTTATTCATACAGCAGGAAACATGCAACAATGTCAGTTTCATTACAATTGGATTGATTTTACGTCCCTTTTTTTATTTTTGCCTTCAACAGCTTTTAAACTGTCTTGACTCAAAAACAAGAAAATAAGAATGTTATTTTACAGTAAAACATTTTATAAATAGTTCCACTTGTTTAGAAGCGTGTTTGAACCGTGTTCCTGAACTGATTGTTTTAATCTCATGTGGAGACGATCCAAGTAACTTTAATATATTTTACACTAATTGACTACATAAATACATTACTGTAAACTGCAGATTGGTTCTAAAGAGGTTAAAAACAAGCAGACAGGAAATATTGCCTCAGACACAACAACTTTATTTTCAGCACGAGTCAGAACTTTTAAAATTATTCACACCTTTTTTATGTCTTTGAGAAGACAATTCACATCCTTTTGCAGCTGATTAATCAGCAGCGTTACGCGTATCTTCCTGCCTGGAACAGTTTGATCACGAGGGCTTCGTGGGGCTGCAGCGTGATGGTGGACAGGGACACCGAGCCCAGGTGGTTCATCCCTGTACTGGCAACAAACACCCCCTTTTCAGGCAGACCTGGAGCCCATTCAGGGTCCAGAAAATGAGGCTCTGGTCCGATGTTTAACAGGACGAGGAAATGGACGCAACCCCAGCTGCGCAGGAAGGCCAAGACGGGAGGAGACGAAGCAGGAGAGGAAGTGGTGTTGGAGGAAGAATTAACAGAGAGGACGGTGATGGCGCCGTACAGGAGAGCTTCTTCTCTGGATTTGGAGTGGCTGAGCGTGTTGAAGAGCGCGCCAGCTGCATGTTTGGTCTTCTCGTCCTGAAGGTAGGATGGGGAGAAACATGAGAACATTCAGAGAATATTCTTTAATCAAACTCTTGTTGATTCATTGGTTGAACATGAACATAAAAATCCTGTTCCGTGTATGAAGACACGACCTCACTCACCTGTGTTACATTGTTCTCTACTTCATGCTGGAAAGCAGGTGAGCCTGGCAGAGTCATCATCAGTACCAGAAACAACGGCTTCAGATCACGAGGAGCATCACCTCCAACCTGCAGATAATATCATCCAGTGATACTGTTGGATACAACTTGTTTCTGAGAATAAATCCAAACATTCAAACCTTTCTGTAAGATAATGTTCCTCTAATGCTTGCTGAGGGAATATTTGGGATTATGAAACTCTTAATCTGAGAATCAACATTTAGAGTATACAGCAGAAAAGTGTCTCAAAAGAAAAATGTGGCATTTATAGAGGCTGAAACATGAAGAGGTCTGATCAATATTAAATAGGTGAACAGTAATAAAATATAAAAATACAAAATAAATATGTTTCTTTAAAAGGTTGATTTAATATGAGTTTAGCCTGATTTAGGCCTCGATCACCAAGATTTTTTTTTTTTTTTCTGCAGAAAACTGACACCGCTTTAAAAAGACTCTTCTACAGACAATTAAATTAATCTCATAAAATGTCTTACTGTCCAGCTCGGCCATGCAGCTTCCTG
The DNA here is from genome assembly GCA_006937955.1 of Pachypanchax playfairii. NCBI lineage: Eukaryota > Metazoa > Chordata > Actinopteri > Cyprinodontiformes > Aplocheilidae > Pachypanchax > Pachypanchax playfairii. Next base: position 3,175,146 of record SSNP01000024.1, on the reverse strand, counting down.
TCTGGTTTGCAGCCGCGTCGCTACGGCATCGGCCACTTCAGCAGCAGACAGGAGGTGATTGGACTCCGGTAAGATGGACTTCATGACCACATTAATCAGAGTCATGTTACTCCGGTCATTTAATGGACGCAAAACTTCAGAAGTCTGTTTTACCACCAAAATCCTGAAACATTTGGACATGCACATGTTCTCAACATGATTTTGACTGTGAAAATCTAGATTAGGAACTGAACTGCACCTTCTTTTGCCTTGAGTGCTGAACTCTTGGAGTACAGCCCTCCACTCCTGCAGCGTCTGGAACGTTAGATTTTAAAAAGGGAAACTGTCACTAAAAGGAAACAACTTGTTGCTAAAACTCAGTATGTTTGGATACTTACCTCTGCTGAATATGCTGCATCTGTGTCACAAATGGCAAAACCTGCAACACCTTGCTGCAACCAGAACCTCAAAATGTTCTGCAGAGAAAACAATAAATAAATAAAACAAGAATTTTTTTTTAAAAATGATCCAGACCTTCAGTTTCATCTGCTTCACCAGAAAGTTATTTACCTTTTCTGCAGCTGAGTGATTGAAACTTCCTGCTTCTTCCTGAACATCCAACAGATCCACTTTACAAAAGTCCAACACCACTCGCAGGTCTGGAAGTCCAAATAATTGTTAATGCAGGAAAAATTCAGTCACCGAACATTTGGTTAGTAAGTCTCACCTGCTTTTTTACTGGCCGCGAGCAGATGTTGAATCTGTGTCAGTGTTGCCGTGTTTTCTGGTGATGCGGAGAAGTTTGCTGGAGACATTTTGTTGTGAAACATACCCTCCAGAATAAGAGCCTTTATACCCAACGATCTGAGGTGCGGGAGGCGCTCACACACCACTTAAGAAAAAAAAAAAAATTGTATTTAATCAGAATATAATTTTTTGATGCGCTTATTTGACGTGGAAACAACAAAAATAAATAAATCAGAGGGTAGATTTTGTATTTAGTGAGAAAAAATGTCCCATTCATTTACGCAGAAGAATGGGACTTAAAACATATACTGAGACCAGCCATTAGAGGGCGCCAGTTTAAGCTCATCTTCTAGTTTGAGTTCTTTTGTCTTTTTTTCTCTCTCTCTCCATATAGTATGTAAATAATTGTGAGAGGATTATACCAATGAGCCTTTTTTAGAGGGCGTTTCATGTGTTAAAGGGGAAATCCTTCCAGATAAACGAGACCCATTCATTATTTTAAGCACACAGTGGTTGATACATTGAGTGCAGTGATCAAAGAGCTTATCTGGTTCTAGATTACTTTGTAAGATAATTTTTTTTCAATAGTGCTTTTAAACTTAAATCTAAATTCTGGGTAAAATAAAATCAATGTATTCATTTAATTCTGGAGTTTTATGAACCAGAACATTAAAACATTAGGGTTTTATTATCTTTAGATAATAAACATTTAATTGAAGCAAACACACAGAAGTGTGAAAACCTCCACAGTATCTTGAAGTGATCAGTTTCTGAGTGATGGTATCAGTCTGACGTAACGGTGAAAGAATTCCTCTTTAGAACGGGGTTTTGGGTCACTGAGGTTCATGAGATGAAGATACAGGCTCAATATTTTAACGGGTTGAGGTCTGGACTTTGAATGGGCCTTTGCAACACATTGATTTTCTTTTACAGACATTCTGTTTGAGATATGTGAAGGTGTTTAAGGAATCTTCATGCTGATGTGGGACATATTTTAGGCCCAGATACCTCCTCCCTGATTCTGGAACAGTGAAGAGCTCATGGTCCGATACCAAGAGGTTCTGAGTGCTGGGAAATGCAAACACGTCCAAAACACCTACAGTGATGCACAACAGCTTACAGGCTTGTTTGTTAAAAAAAACAAACAACTTGGACTCATGAGTCTAAAGGGCATCGTGCTCTGGTTTGTTTAGGATTTGAGCCAAGAAATCCCGCAAAAACCTAAAAGAATCAAGTTTTCTAAGCAGCAATCAAACATTTTTATAGAAACCTTTTAATTGCATTTAAAAACACTTGAACTCACCGTCGATGACCTCTGACCTTTCAACCTGCGGGTCCAGATCTGGCTGGATCCGGTAGAACAGACTTTTTTGCCACCATTTGAGACACGTCGGAACCGGACGAGGACTTAAAGCCACGATGGCGAGAGCAGCGGAGAGCATCGCGACCCAGGTGAGCCAGAACAGCAAGACCAGGTAGTGGCGCACTCTCCTCCAGCCGGGCCCCCCGGCTGCAGCCTCCAGCTCCTGCTTGTTTAAGGGCTGCCAGGTGGAGACGGGCTCCGGGGGGATCAGCAGAGGCGTCGTCTCCGACGCTTCCTCACCTGCCGACAGCGTCTGGTCGTAACCGGCGTCTCCTGCGTTCAGAGGCATGTCGACGGGCTATAAGTTGTTAAAACAAAGGAAACAGGAAGAATTTAACCGCTGCTGATGTCACGTTGTCTCCCTGTTCACGCTGCCTTTCACATCAGCTGCTCCGAAGTGTTTCCACAGGTGTTTTATCAGGTTAAATCACCCGCTTCCTGCTGGTCACGTGACGGAATGAGCTGACCAATCACGTTTCTCTCAGTTATCCCACAACATCTTTTACATTATTATGTATGTATGCACACATTTTTTAAAAGTGATTTATTAATTTAGATCACTCCTATTATTTACAAAAATATTATTACACCAGTTTGGAGTCTTGAAACAAAAATGGAGCTTAATCAAATTTTACTCTATGAAATGACATGTAGTTATACTGGTTTTGAAAACTAATTATTTTCACACATTTTGTTTATAATTTACATAGTTTTACACAGTTTTCCATGAGAACAGGCTTGTAGTCTGAAGACTCGTAATTACATTCAAAACCTTTAGAAGTTCTCAGAGACATAAGAGATACCTTGTGTTTATTATTAGAAAAGTATCTTTCAAAATATATATTTTTAAATGACTTAACACATGATATATTTTCAGACTTTAGTGTTAAGCACCATGAGCTTTAATTTGACACCAAATAAAATAAATGTTTAGTTTTGTCACTAGTTATACGTTTTTATCTTGTGGTTTATATCATCCTGAAATATTAAATGTCTTTAAATCCCTTTCTTACTCCTAAAGCTGAAATAAACATGTTAGAATTTAGGAAAAATCAACTATTTGGATCTGAACTGTCTGAACTCAGAGAAAACATCAGCACTCACTTGTAACATCTGGCAAGTTCAGGTTCAAATGTATAACCTTTTTGTGGTTACACATCCGCCGCTTTGTACGACCGCCACATCTCTAAACGACACAAACTTAGTTAATACTCACATTCTGCTTATCTCTTCTCCGCCTTGTTTGTCTCTTGATTTATTGCTGTGTAGACTGTTTGCAGCTCAGCAGTGCTGTCAGCTGAATATTTCAGGATTTAAGAAGAAGGAAGGAGGAGCTTTTTCAGTCAATTAATACGGAGGTGCAGAGCCTCACCACACCACTGCCACACATTCTGGAGAACTCATGACCGCTAAACATAGATCCTTATGTCTCTCAGTGGAGACATTCTGTTGTATTTTACATTGTTTGTTAAATATCTGCTAGTAAATAAAACATTTTTTAAAATGTTCCTCTTTTTTATTGTTTAACAAAAACACTAAGTGGTTTAATTTAGTTTGAATGTTTTTTCTCTATGTGTAAATAAGTTAAATTGATAACTTAGTCATCTGTCATTTTTTTGTTGTTTAATATAAGGTTTTAATAAAAAAAGGTTCATTGTACATATACATATTTTATTTTAACTGACTTTCACAAAAAACAATTATAAATCATAATTAACAACAAAATTCGTAATGTCCTAAATATCAAATCAAAACAAAAGCTACGCCACCTTGTGGCTGGCTGCAGTAATGTTTTAAGTCTCGCCGCCTTTGTTTAAGTTAAAAATACACCTTGTCACCAGCTACGTTTACATGCGCCAAATTTCCCCAATCTGATTAAAATCTTGGTCGATCGGAATTCCCAAATCCCTGTTTACATGGACACTAACTGAAATGATCTGATCATGCCATGAGTACACATGCACCAAGCACTCAATCAGGTTAAATGAGTTGAGCATGCGCACAGCGAGTTGTCTTTCCAGGGGAAGAAAAAAAAGTAAACAAACTCCGTCCTTTCTGCACGTCTTTCCCGCCCCATCGTGTGCTCGAGCTGACTCACATCTTCCCCTATATGGACCTTCTGCGGGTGATTATCTTTATGTTTGGGTTTTTACTGGTCGCATTAACCAAGCTAGCGGCAGAATACATCTTGCTACTGCTCCTCCACCACAGGAGAGGAGAGCAGGATGACTTGGGCACTATTACCCGCTCCCTACAGTCAAGTTGTTTACCTCCCGCCATGTTTTCTACTTGGGTTCGCGAAAGCGGAAAGATGTCACGCTGAAGTTGTACGCATGCGCAGTGGGCTTTTTTCACCCCTTCATTCCGAATGGGTGTGTACATGCACGTCTATCCAAAAGAGGATCGGACAAAACCAGTCCTCTCAACTGGAAGGAAATTTCATTCTGATCAGGCTGCATCGGATCAAAACATTCTGATTGACATGTTTACATGATGTATTTTTGAAGTTCTCCCTTCCTGTTTGCTACGTCTTATGCTAACAGCTTTTAGCCAGCAGCATGCTAGGCGTGGTTTCAACTGCCGGAGCTGCCGAATACTAACGAACAAAGGAGTTGTGACGAAACAGATACAGGCCGTTCGAACTCGGGAGAACTCGGGTTTTATCACCACCTGCGTAGTTTGAGAGATAAAAAGTGAGAGAGAAGTTGTTGACCTGTTTTCACACCCACTATGAAGGTAAGAACACCTGTGGAACTAAAATATTCAACAGAAACCTCAGAAAACTGTTTTTAATGGAAGGGCCTCTTTAATAGTTTTTAAATAACTGAAATGAAACGTCACGTGCAAGGCGGTCATTACTAAACCAGCTTGTAAATAGATTTTGTAAAAATGCTTTTTTTTTTCAATTTCTATTTTTTTGGTTTTTTGCTTGTCCTTCCATGTAAATATTTGACTTCTGTGGCACTGTTGTATTCAGTCCTAATAAAAGTCAGCACGACTGATGCTCAGTCCATTTTTTTTATTTTTAATTCAACAGGGAAAAAAATAATTATGGCAAAAAAATGTTCTTCTTTGTTTTATGACCACCTAAAAAGTCTGCGTGGAGATGATGAAGCTGATGTTGATTTGGGTTTCCAAGGTAACAGATTCAGTTTGAGTCCTCCTCTGATCCTCCAGTATCCTGAAACATCAAAAATAAAAAGACATTTTACTTTTCAGTTTCATTTCTTTTATTTTTCCTCCTTAGAAACATCTTTAAACTTCACATTTAGGTGAAAAGCTTTAGTGAAATTCTCTGGTCTCACCATCGGTTCCTGAGTCCGAAGGGCTGCGATGTGTTTCTGATATGCAGATATGATACAGTCTCGTCTTTAAAGACAGATGGACAGTTAGCTCAGTAAAGAGACAATTTGACTTTGATCATATAAATCTGATCGTATGTGATGATTTCACTCACTTGCTGGTGATACCGCCCCCTGCTGGAAGCCCTGGTATCTCTTCTTCTGCCAGGAATTTGATCACATACAGAAGGTCTGGGTCTTCATCTTTAGACCTCATCATCTGGATAATTTCTGTGAAGGAAAAAATACAATTCAACATTATATTTGGGAAATAACAGCATGTGAAGTAACTCTTTAAACTCAGACAATTACCTTCCACTTTCATGTCAATGTACTGCTCCAGCTCTGCCTCCTTCTGCAGAGCCTCCTGGGAAACCTGTGGGGCGCCGGGGAAGCACACAATGATGATGCTGATGTTATCCAAGCTGCCCTGCAGAGACAAAACACCTTAAATCCAAGTGAACGTGATGGAAACTGAAGTGGAATGTCTACACGTCCATCTGAAACAAGAAAAAATTCAAATCTGTTTTTTCAGGGAAATACGTCTCACTGATTTTTATTTCAGAACACGTTTTTCTGTCAGAATTCTGTTTGAATTATTGCAAAAATTTCTGCAGAGCTGAAACAGAAACGCCTGTATGAGGTTTATAAATATATTGTGGGCCACTTAAAATATTTATAAATATTAAAAAACATTTTTCACCAGATTAAGTCACAAAGAAACAAAAATATAAATTATCCATATAAACATAAAAAATTTGATTTTAATAAAATCTATTTTTAATACAAAGTTAATGATTTGTAAATATTTAGTTTGAGTTAAATATATGAAGATATTTCTGTATTTTTTCCCTCTTCATTGCAGTATGTTTGTTTTCCACATGTTTTACACTTGGATTATAAAGTGTGTAAATCATAATCTGCTGTTCTAATAGCACATTGTGTCAAGATATCAACATTACAAGATTTTATTCTCATGTAACTTGTTCAAATTATATTCAATTCAAACATGTTACTGCTTTTGGAACATGTGCAGGTCAGATTGGACTGGAACATGCAGTATATCAACAGGTACAATCAGCTTTTTCAGGTGAAGCAAATAGCAGGATTAAGCCTGTGACAGGACGTGTACTGAGTCCCTCACATTCAGTTTTAATCCCACACACACGTGCCAGGAAGCCTGTCAGCTCATCTATAGACAGGCAGGAGAAGCTGGTTATATAACATGCTGCTGAGGTTCTCAGATACCTGATGGGCGTGACAAAGTGGGTGAGAGGCGGGGTCACACCTGGACAGGCTGCCAGTCCATCACAGGGCCACACATACATAAACTCAGCATGTTTTTGGACTGGAGGAAACGCACACGGGGAGAACATGCAAACTCCATGCAGAAAGATCCCAGCCTGGATTCGAACCCCAGACCTTCTCAGTGCTGCCAACTGCACCACCGTGCAGCCTTTACCCAAACATATATGTTTTCATAAAACCAAACTATCAGTTTCTGACAATTTATCCAGCTTTATTTTGAATCTTTCTTAGTGTCTTCTTGGTTCTAAGATTAAATAATTCCTGGATTAAATAAAATGTTGAGATTTACAGTATTTTAAACATGAATTATATACAATGTTCCTGGTGAGTTTTGGTCATAATGAAACTTTTTAGCTGCTGTTGAGTGACAGATCTCTCTGCTCTGATTTTGGACTGTGAGTGGTTTTATTGTGGTTTACCTTATAGAGGCAGAGGTCAATGACCTGGGTACAAATTTCTCTCAGGTCATCGCACACCTGCAGACGGTTGCGCACAAACGCACACAGTTCCTCATTCCCGATGGCGTCCCACACGCCATCACATGCCAGAATAAGGAACTCATCTTCAGGCGTCCTCTCCAGCTCGTACACCTCTGGCTCTGGCGACACCAGCTGCTCCGTCTGCGGCCTCCAGTCCACCTCTTTGAAGTCAAAGTCTCCCAGAGCTCTGGAAACAGCCAGCGAGCCGTTGATCCTCTGCAGGGTCACCCAGCCTCCGGCGTTCTGGATTCTCTCCTTTTCTCTGGGGTTGAACGGCTTGTGATCCTCCGTGTAGAAGCTCACCTGACCGTTGTGGCAGAGCAGCGTGCGCGAGTCCCCGCAGTTGATGAAGTAAATATAACGTGGTGAAATCATGACGGCTGCTGCGGTGGAGCCACTTCTGTCCCAATTGTCCTGGCGAGCCATTTTGTGCATGTGACGATCGATGTCCAGGAACCCCTCTCGGATCCCCTCCTTCACCTGCTCGGGGTCCTCGTTGGCTTTGATCCCACCTGTTGAAAGCAAGATTTGAACTTTAGGATAAACTTGTTTCTTTCAGCTAAAATAACTCACTAGTTGAGAACTATAATAAACATTTTAACATAAACTCTAAGCATCTTTTGTAGGATCACGTGTCCAATTGGATAATATCTTTGTAGCACAAACTTCAAGTTTTATTTCTAACAGATAATTGTCTCTTATCAAAATATTGATAAAATACTCATATTATTTAGTGAAGTTATAAGTGCAATAGATTTCTTTAGAATAAACTGCTAAATAAATATTAAATGTTATACAGCAGAATTCCTGTTAAAACATGCATGATAATGATTAAAGATAATGCTGTTGGATATTTTTATTGTGATATCTGTTACAATAAACCAAGATTTCTTACTCATCTGCTCGTGTAGCTACTGAGAATCTCGGTAATTGGAATATAAATGATTAAATAATTGATCCCAGTAAATCTTGTTGTGGATTTGCACATACGCCCTTTAAAACTCCATATACAATTATTTAAATATCTGATGCACATGGAATATTTGACTTATTCTAATAATCCTGCATGTACCTGTCGCCAGGATCTGATCCAGCAGGTTTCTGGAGCAGTACTGCGCCACCGTGATGCCTGCATGTCCGTCAAAAACAGCAAAATAAGCCCAGTCGTCCAGGTCTCCCTTCAGCTGAGGCATACAGGTGTGCGCGTCCTCCATCTGAGCCCTCCAGCCCTGCATGCTCGCCACAGCGTAGTTCAAACCCAGGTTCGACCCCCCCTCTGACACGTACTTCTCCAGGATGGGATGCTCCAGGTAGGGGCTCGGCATGGTGTCCTCCTCGTTTGTATCATCTTCCTCTCCCGAGCCTCGTTCCCTGGATCCCCCTTTGAAGAAGAACGTCACCATCCTCTCTGTCTCTTTGACCAGCTGACGCAGGAAGGAGGGTACTTCCACGTTACTCGCGCGCCTTGCCGTCCTCATCACCTCGCGCAGCCGGAGCTCAACCCTCCTGCTGGACCGGATGGAGGCCCGTTTCCTCCGGGTGCCTCTCCTCCGGCTGTGTGTTTTCCTCAACAGGTCCAGGGCAACAGGTAATCTGTGCCAGCCCGAGCAACTAAAGAACCGAATGCTTTAAACACAATCCTGATCAATTAAACACCAATAGGAGGTTTTTTGTTCCTCTTACAGCGGAACTGTAGAAACTCCATCACTTCAAATCCTTTTACACGTCACACAGAAGTTCAGTCTCTCTGTCTCCGGTTATCTTCGTCCCTACTCCCTCCTCGTTCTGACACTTGTTTTTTCTTTGCTAATCTATCTGTGGTCTCATCTCTGCGTGACGCTGCTCGGTAATCTGCGCGTACACGTGGATTATTTACAAGATGTTTACGCAACCAGGATAAATCTCATTATCTGTCTTGCATGTAGCCACCGAGATTCGATCAAGGATTTTCTCATAAAGTCACTCGACATTTTACCAAATGAACCAGTTTTATTCTCTAGGTAATTAAGTATTTATTTATATAGTGTATAAATAGCACCTTATAAATTCATATCAATACAGAGACATTTTCTTTTAAATGAGACAATAAAAAAATTGGAAAAATAAAGAAATGTTTCTGCCTCAGATGGATCGTTTTGCCTGTAAGTCTTTTCAGGAGTCAGATTTCAGTAAATTCTCTTCTGTATTTATTTAACCTCAAACCTGAATTTGTGAATTTAGTAAATTTGCTCTGGCAAATTAGTTTGACTCATTTCAGCACCGCAAATTTACTTTTTCTTCTTAAGCCAACCATTTAAAAAATGTCAACTCACATAAATAAATAAAAAAACATATCTGATATCTGTTATAGCTATTTACTCTAAGTACAGAAATACAAAAACACTTTTAGTTTCTGTGTTTAACAGCAATAAAATATGAAAGTATGAGTCCAATAGAAATGCAGACGTTATGATAAAATACCAGAAGATATAAAGATTGAATCTAATTAACTTTTTGTTTATTTGCAGTTACTGACCTGGTTAAACTGAGTTAAGAAGAACTTTATGTGACTGTTCTCATCCAGCTATAAATACAACTAAACCATTTATCATCTTATGTTGTTCTGTGCAGGAAGTTCATCACGTTAGTGGGTTGGTTGAGCTGGACTGAGCAGGATCCTTCAGTCCAGCTTTTTGGCTCACAGCTGACTTTAGCTTTATTAATAACTGATGTTAAAGGAGAGTTTCTGATTGGTCGTGACTGTCTGTGGAAAAAATAACACTGATCAGTGCNGATAAACACAGTTTTACTAAAATTGGAGGAATTATTGGCCTTAATTTCACATGTTTTTTTTTTTTTCTCAGAGGTTAAAAGACACCCGTCATAATTTTTAATAATTACTGAAGATAAAAAATATTGTTTGGATTCATTGTACAGATAAAACGTGTATGGGGTGTCCATTCCGGGCTCTTGAGGGCCACTATCCTGCATGTTTGAGTTGTTTCTCTGCTTGTTAATTACCCACTGATTCAGATCAGCTGCATCAGAGTGGAGGAACATCTGGAACATGTAGGATAATGATGGTACAGGACTGGACACAGCTATAAAGCAGAGACAGGGGTGTGTCCAGAGGTGTGGCCCGGGGGGCGCAGCCCCCCCTTCCAATTAGACTGCCCACTTCAGGAGCCACCCCAAGCTGAGATGATCAAATTTAATCAATATTTTTACAATAATCAAAGAAATTATTAATGAAAGTTTTCCATTGACTTTGTGTTTTGACTGATTTTTATTTTATTTTGGTTTATGATGCCACTTAAATTATGATAAACAGTCTATAACGTTGCAAAAACTAGATTTTTTTAAGGTCATGGTCCCATCTATATGTGCCACCCTTTTGGAAATCTGTGCCCCTAACCCAATAAATATCTTCACAAACACAATGACATTTTTAACATTTCGCAAAACTGAAAAGACTTTTGGCTCAAGGGGGCGGCTGTGGCTCAGTGGTTAGAGCGGTTGTTTCCCAATCGGAAGGTTGGTGGATCGATCCCAGTTTGTCCTTGGGCAGGACATTGAACCCCATGTTGTCCCCTGATTTAGCCTCTACCCTCTCCCCCTGGCTTATGTATCGGGTTGTGTGAATGGGTGAATGTAAAACCTTGTAGTGTGAAAGTGCTTTGAGTGGTCTGAATGACTAGAAAAGCGCTATACAAATACAGGACATTTACCATTTAAAATGTTCCAGAAAAGAAGTTCAAGCTGTTTTGGTCCTGATCATCTGAACAAACATCCGTTTCACAGTTTACAAACTAAAAAAAGTGAATACTTAAACCATTATTCATCCGTACTAGTTACCTTTTAATTTATACTGATTTAATGACGATGTTTGATTTGTTTATTAAAGTAAATATAAAATAGTCTAAACCATAACAGATATAATAAGCTCTTTTTGTTCTCTGTGTGTTCTGTATGTTCTCATCTTTTACATTATTAATAACTTCTCCCTCCCTTCCATGAAACCCTGAGCTGCAGATCGGCTGTGACGACGCTGACACGCGTGCTCCTCTCCTCTCTGCTGTAATGTACGCTCCCCTGCTGCAGTTACAACCACGCAAGAGGAGACCATGGATGGAGGGAGCGTGAGGGGAGGGTGGAGGAGGGAGACAGGGCGGGGCTGCTGAGTAATCGAGGCAGGAAGCTGCTCAACAGACAAGTAGGAAACATAGAGAGGAGGAGGAGGAGGAGGAGGAAGGAGAACGTGAGTGCCGTCAGCAGATGAGGGAGGGGGGTCTTCAGGACTGGATGGGCCCAGCAATGCCTTGATGGAGCATGGGCCAGGTTTTAGGATTCTCCCATTGCCGTGAGTCTGGTTTTGTTTTTCTTCCATGTGTTAATCTGCATGAGATCTGAGTTTATCCATCGGCCTCATCATCATCACATTCCAGCTCAGCATCTCCTTTTCTAGCTAACTGGTCTGAGCATCGTGCATGTGTTAGCTTCCTCCTTCTTCCTGCTTCCACCTTTAAGATAAACACTGAGCGGACGGCTGCAGAAGCAGCTTCAGCCTCTTTCCGTTGCCGTTTGCCTGATGTGCAGGTGTTTAGTCAGGAAGCCTTTTGCATGCAGGCGTGATAAGATTAGGAGTTATTTCTCCCCTGAAAGCTTCTGTTATGCTTTTATGTTTGAGCTTCATTGTCACAGTGTGCAGCTGATCTAATAATATAAAGTGGCTGAGTATTTGCTTGTGTCCACACATCAGTGGAACAGAATATGCAGCATTTATGTGGAACTGCCTGGTTGATTTATACGTGAATGTCATGCCGGCTATTTCACAAAGTGAAGGCCATTTATTTATTTATTTGTTTGTTTGTTTGTTTGTTTGTTTAATAATATACAATAAACATAACTCAGTCAGTAGCTCACACGAAGCATCTAGAACATATAAAAGCGCTGATATTGTTTTTTTTTTCTATCAAGCTAGACAAACACTATTAGGATTAACAGGAGTCACATCAATATTTATTCATGAAGAAGTGCTTTTTATTTTTTTTTTCCAGAGGAATATGGCTCTGTGGCGTCCACTCCAGACTCGACTCCTCCGTGTACTGATGGTAAGAAACACTCATCATAATTATCTCTAATTCCAATATCGAAACTCCAAACGAAAAAAAAATTAAAATCCGACGTCAGTATGTTTTGGAAGCAGAGAGTTTCTTTCCTTTTCATCTTTAAATAGCACAGTTTTCTTTTCTCTGATTCAAACGAGACGTTCTTTCATCTGACAAACAATTCATCAAAGAGAAGTTTTACAACATCTGTGGAACGCTGACCTACTAAAACATGCCTGCAACGCGTGTTTTCAACAAGTATCACAAGTTGCTCAAACCACTGACTGTTTTCCAGGTTTATAATCTGCTATTTAGCTCCTTATGTTACTTCTAATGAGTCAGATTTATTGGTATTTTTTTTTCAGTGGTCTTGATCAATACTTTTCCAGGTTTCTGAGGTCTTTCAAAACGCTGCACCGGATCATTTCTTCAGTTTTTGTCTGAGCAAAACATTCCTGAACAAGCCTGAAAACTTACTGATCAAGACCATTTTAAAAGGATTCATGAATTCTGGCAGTTTGGAAGCAAAGTATGAATAAATGAGAGATGACTCAAGACTTTTGCACATGTTGTACATTAGAATCACTCCCTGTTTTGTTTTTGGCTCCATCCAGGCGGAAACGAGGAGTCAGAGATGTATGAGCTGCAAACAGCCAGAGAGTGGTCCGAGGAAGAGGAGGAGGCGGGGGATCCTTATGATGATGAGGGACAGGCTTCCTCGCCGTCCATCTGGGGCACCCCTCAGCAGAACTCCTTCGAGCTGACTTTCTCTTACATCGCCATCGCAGAGGCCGAATCGGTCGGGGCCTCACGTCAGCACCGTGAGCGGCGCAGAGGAGTCCATCGGGGGAATCGCTCTCCTCTGATCCGAACAGACACTCTAGAGACGCTGCTGGACTCCCCTGATTTAGCCTGGGACCCCCAGGCCTTCCTCAGTCAAGAGGAAGAGGAGGGAACACCGGAAGGGAGAGAGCGAGGGACAACAAGGGACATGGAGCAAACAGAAACTGTTACAGTTCAGCCCAGTCCCCAGGATGTGGACACAGAAACACAAGAGAGCATCCAGCTTCCATCTCTGATCCAACAGAACCCCTCACACACAGTCCAGGGTGAGACGGGGGACATGCGGGACAGACAGGGATTCTCAGTTAATGACAGATACATGGAGTTTGATTTCACGGCTTTCAGTTTGTCCCCCCCCCGTCAGTAAGATTTTATATCAAACTCGTGACCTTTTATTTCTCATCCTGAGGCGTACGTAAACTCATGTAGCACAAATAACAGGGAAAACAGTCTGATGAGTAAATGCCAAGCTCAGGCCTTTATTTTGAAAACTGACTAAAGGAATTTTGGAAATGATGTAGTCATTCAGGAATGACATCATCAGAGTAGGTTTCTCCAGCTGATGTCACACAAAGCAAAAAATGATGATTAATTCCATATTATTTACGAGGTTCTACAGAGTTCATTTTGACAGAAATGTACTTTTTATTTGGTTTGAATTCATTTCTTCATCCTCATTTGTTTCCCAGCAGCAGCAGCTTCATCCACCCTGGAGCCTGAGACTCCTGTCTCCATGGAAACCATTTCGGTCAAGCTGCTCACATCTGTGCGACCCGCTGAACGGGCGAGCTCGTCGCCTGCTGCCGTTGACCTTAACTCTCAGGAACAGCTGATCACCGATCACTGGTTTTCAGCTCTAAACCTAATGGAGGACCAGACGGTCTGGGCCCACGTAGCAGGTACAGCATCATCACTCAGTCAGTCCAAATACCTTCTTTTCTTTGACCGTTATCTCTCTTCCTCCCTTGTTTACCACGCATTTATCCGACTGCTTATTGGGCTCATAAATCAATAATTTAATCAAAGGCAAATATCAGGTTTCACTTTCACCTTCAGGAACAGGCAGGCTAATGCACACACGTCCTGGCTTTGGTTGACTTGTTAGATGGACACACAACTGGAGCTGATATCAACCCAAAGAGAGATGGTCTGTGGGAAATAGAAGGGTGAGAAAATAAATCTCATGTCGTCCAGTTTGAAGGTTTGTGATGTGCAGCGGTCAGAAAGGGGATCTGTGGATGCTGTGAGGCTGTAAACGCTCAGACAGTTTATCATCGTGTGGTCAGGCTGGTCAGAGTTCTGGGTTTCCTCAATAAATAGCTCATATTTAAAGAATCCACCAAGGAATCACCTTTCATTTGATGTCTTCACCAAGGAAACAGCAAAAAGAGTTGTCCTTTTAATACAATAAGGGTTAAAGTGTCAGGAAATAAAAAAATAATAAAAATAATAAATATCATTCTTATTCTTATTCTTATTCTTATTCTTATTATGTAAGGTAACAGTGTTCCAACTTTTTATTGAAACATCCGCATATTATTTCATTTGTTTTAGTTCTTTGGTGGTTTTCAGTTAAATTCAGTGTATATTTTATTTATTTTATTAAGACTATGAGACTAAAATGTGTCTTCTGTATTGCTAACCAGGACATCAAAACTTTAAAAGTCTTATCAACAAATTTTACACTTAAAGACTCTCAGATATCAAACCAAATTTAAACACGAAACTCGTTAATTGAAAAAATTAAAATTTGTTAGCACTAGTATACCTGTTTTTTTGTTTTTTTTTTAGTTTTTATGTGGATTGAGACAATTTGGTTTTCTTTCAATCTGTTACAACAATTTAAGAATTTCCTATTTATTGGCCGTTTAATCAAATTAAATATACAGTATATCATTTGGACAACAAAATTATTTACAATGTCTTCTGAACAACTCGAGTAAGTCTTGTTTGTTCTGGTGGGTTTGAACCTCTGACTCAATGTCAGTATTCTCATTATTTGCAGCAAGGCATTATCTAAACCTGCTTATTCCTGTTCAGGGTTGGGTGGAGCTGGTGTCATTGGGCGAGAGGTGGGGTCACACCTGGACAGGTCGCCAGTCCATCGCAGGGCCACATAGAAACAACCACTCACACATAGGGCCAATTTAGAGCTGCTAGTTAACGTCATGTATATTTTTGGTATGTGGAAGGAAGTTGAACTCCCTGCAAACTGCATTAGAAAAGTCCTAGCCTGGTTTCGAACCCAGCACCTTCTTGCACCACCGTGCAGCTGTTGTTCAGATACAGAAATGAAGTATTTTATGACGCTCTGCTCATCAAAAAGTACAGAAATATAAATAAAAAAAAGTGCTAGCCTTTTAGCTCTTTCTTTGTTCCTTCATTAGTGTCAACAGAGAAGGATTTTGGCCCAGAAAAATCAGCTCTTGTTCTCTTGTGCAGTGAATCTTAGAAATGCCTCAAATCCTAATCCGTCTTTAAATAAATACAATAAATTGAATCCAGTCCTGACAGGTCTACAGATTATTTAGTCTGAGGCGCTCTGGTGGTCTTTAAGAATGGTGGGCGGCGCTGTGAACACAATTATTTTGGGCTGTTGAGGCTGCTGAGCCAAAAACAGCTCAGAGGAGTTCAGCAGGGAGACAGAAGGGAACAGAGGGTGCAAGAGATCCTCAAACAGCAAATACAATGGCCAGTAAAGGTGAGACGTTTTAAATGAAACTCCATGTATCATGGCTGTGTATGTTTTTGTTTCTGCCTGATTCATCTCGATTCAAGCAGGAGAAGATGAAACGGAGCGCTGCAGGTTTCGGTTTGGAACTACAGAAACCATTTCTCATCTTTAGCAGCTCAGTTTTTAGCCTGTATTTTTGGTGTAAAGGTCAACAAGTCTCTCTGATCAGTGTACGGTCTGTGGAGACAGCAGCTTCAGGGAGCTGCAGGTCTGCTGGACCTTAAACCTGTTCAGATAGAAGCTTTTATTCAGATAAGCAGCTGCCATTCAAACATTGAAACCTGATATTGTGGTGTGTTGTTAGCAGAGCGCTGCCATGATGTGTAACATTCCCTCCTGCTTTTAGCTCAACTGCTGATGTGTAGAGACATTTCTGGGACATTTTTGGAGACGTTGACATGACATGGGTGAAATGTAAAAAAAAAAAAAAAAAAATGCAGTTAAGTTCTGACTCTTGATTTTATGCAGTTTTATTCAAGCAAATAGAGGCAGATCCCCTTTAATAAAGATCCTGGAATCACCTTTAATCTGGATTCTGCAGTTGAGATATTTAAACCCAAAATATATCTAAACAAAATAAATGTTTATTGTTACAAAATATAGATAAATTACAAGACATATGCCACTTTCTTGTGGTGCGTGTTCACTTGCATCACCAATGCCATTGCAACTTGAGAAAAACATCAGCTGTGCAACGTCAAACATGAGATGAAACGAAGGAACTGATGGATTAAAACAGAAGGAATGAATCAGTCTTTCAGTACAAATATATAAATATGTAACACCTAGAAATACAATCGAGATAAAGAAGAAGGAAAAAAAAACTGCAAAATAAATGAGGCATTTTAAACATCCTCTTAAAACAGCTGAATCTGGCGTCTGTTTTAACTTTTGCTGATGTAACAATTTCAAAGAAATCATAAAGAACCACATAGTTATTTATTAAGCTAAAATACATCTAGAAGTTACTGCCGTCTGGAGAGATTACATCAGTGTTTGTGTAGATTAAATGATTTTATATGAATATATGAGCCGTAAAAAGCAGATGTGGCTGCATCTTGTCGCTTGCAGACAGAAGATTTTCTTTGGACACGTCTGGATTCTGTGGATCTGCAGTAACGAAGTAATGCAACATTAACGTTAAGGGTTGCAGGTCTATTAGCTGTCACTCAAACTTGATGCTTTTACCTTTTAAATTCTGCTGCGTTTGCGTTTTTATATAAGAATAATCACCTGCCGGCTACGTTTCTTACAATGACTGTGGTAGAAATAAACACTAACAGGTGTATTACAGTGAGTTGTGTTCTGCTATGTACTGAAATCCCTCAGCTGCTGTGAGTGCTCTGGGTTCAAAGAGGATTCCCTGTAACGTGAAGGCGTTTTACTGAACGATGACAACTTCCAACTCGATCGCTTCTTTGATGAACACATTGTTTGGTAAAGATAGAAGTTTTTCATGGAGAATTCAGGTAAATATTAAAGCTGTCTGTTAAAACTAGCCTCTGAGGACGCCTCTGTCTCCGCAGCGGCTGTTGCCAGGCGACAGAGAGGGGAATCGACAGCGTGTGGAGAAATAGCTGCTGACAGCGTGACGCCTGACAGCAGGTGCTGTGAAAGGCAGCCTCCACGACTCGCTTCAGTCTTTCATCTGTGGGTTAAATTTAGCCGAGTCTTCAGTCATGACGTGTCTCCTGAGCTGCTGCGACTGCTGCTGTTTCACTCGTGCTGGAAGATGGAATTTTGGGCTTTAAACTTTTGTTAAAGGTGGTATATGGAATATTTTCATTAAAAGCAATATTTTAAACAAAATAATTCCTCCACGGGGTGTTTAGAGGGTTGTAGAATGAAAATACAGCATTTCCTTTAAAAATTATATTCAAAGTAAAATATTATAAAATATTAATTTTGACGGGCACAACGTTGGCATTTTGTTTACATCTACCAGCCAGTAGCTGGCACAGCAGCGGGCACCATTCTGGGTTGCCTAATACCGTAAATACTCCAGCACAGTGAGGCTGGTACTGTGGAGTCTGCAGGTCAAGCAGCTGGAAGCACTGGGGACATGTGGTTATTATATACATTATTTGCTTGCCATAGTCGATTCCTCTGGGGTTTCTCATGTGACGAGGAAGTTCTGTGTGGAAACGTTTTTCATTAGCTGCTAGCTAACATGTAGCTACATGTTGCTGAAGTGGATGAGCACTTCGGGCCACTTTTTGGACTGGAAGACACACCACGGAGGATTTTATTGCTTTTTTAAATTTTATTGGATAAGTGGGGCATGCAGGACGGTGTGTGAGGACAGAGGATCTTAGAAGGGACTGCAGGAAGTTTTGGAGCCGCGGGACAATTATGAACTCTTTACCACGGACTGAATCGATGACTGAGCTTCAAACAGGTAGGAGCTGCTTTTATCAGAGTCAGTGTGTGATCAGCGGGGCTGGAGAGCATCATTAGTGAGCTGAACTCATGATATTTTATTGTCCTGCTCGGATCGGGGATCAGAGTGGGTTTGGTGAGGAATATTGGTCGACCAGAGCATCGGAGCGCGCGCGCGTGCGGGGGGGTTGACGAGCCTGGCACCCAGATGGCTGAAGGCTTTGTGTGTTATTCTGTTCCAAGTTCCATATACCACCTTTAATTAACTCAATTTAATGAACAATTTCCAGCCTGGTTGAAGGCTTCTAAGATGTTATACTATCTTTACATAATTTTATTCTAATGAAACTGGAGCTATGCTCTTGTTGCTTTGAATTTAATACTTGTGTTTGAAATCTTCCTGGTCTTGTGTTTCAGTGATGGATCTGATCTACTGGAAGGACATGGAGAGAACTGGAATGGTGCTCACCGGATTAGTGGTGGGATTACTATCTCTGTTCCAGCTCAGCATCATTACCGTCGTCTCTACCGTCTCCCTGGCTGTGATGTGCTTCACCATCTCAGTGCGCATCTACTACCAGCTCCTCTACACCCTCAGCTGGGGGGATGGAGAACATCCCTTCAAGTACGCTGCTCTTTTTCACTCAGGAAATAAGGCTCGTCATTTGTTTTGTTCTAATCACAGGTTTTCTGAAATAAGTTTGACAAAACACATTTATTCAGACATCTTTAAAATATAAAACACACCGATTGTTGCGCACTGGTTTTACGTCACTCTTCTCAGTTTCCTGCATCCTTCTCCCTTTTTTATCAGGTCGTACCTGGAGCAGGACATCAGCTTCAGTGGAGAGCAGGCTGAGTCTTTCATGCAGAAAGCCATCTTTATGACTCTGTCTGCTGTGGAATCTCTGAAGAGGCTCTTTTTTGTAGGAAATCTTTTTGAATCTCTTAAGGTGAGAGTTTACATAATTTGTTGTACTTGTTTTCGGTCCTTGAGCAGCTTTGTCTCATTCAGATTGTTTTGCCTCATTAACAGAGACGTCGGTCTGTTTTTACTTTCTTTTATATTCTGAATATGGCTGCAGCTCTTTGTGCAAACACATAATCATTGAGAAAAGGATCTGTCTAATTTAAATTACTAAAAAAAAAGAATGTGATATGTCTTTTTATTCTGTTTTCCATCTGCCAGCATCATGTTTTTAATGATAAAGGATGTTCTTACAATCTGGTAGCGTTGTAACTTTGTAATGTAAAGTTTATTTGGAGGATTTTTAGTATTTGTTTTTCATTCTGACCTGGTTCTAAAACTATTTCTGTTTTACACATTTTTTTTTTTTTAGTGTGTTAATCTGTTTGACCTCTGCTGTTCAGCGTAGGTACATTTACACTGTATAGAAAGACGGACAACGTGATTCCTTCTGTTGTACAAAGTGAAGCTGAACTATCCCGTTTACATGCCATGTTGTATTTTTGGGGCGTATTGTATTCATGGGGCGGCATGGCTCAGGCGGTAGAGCAGGTCGTCTGATAACTGGAAAGTTGCTGGTTCAATTCCCTGCTCTGCCCAGATGTTGCCTGGCCGTTGTGTCCTTGGGCAAGACACTTAACCCACCTTGCCTGTTTGGTGGTGGTCGGAGGGTCCGGCGGCGCTGGTGTCTAGCAGCCTCTGTCAGTGTGTGTCCCAGGACAGCTGTGGCTACAACATGTGTGTAGTTCATCATCACCAAACGTGTGAGTGTGTGTGTGTGAATGGGTGAATGACATACTGTAGTGTGAAGCGCTTTGGGGGTCGTAGGACCTGAGTAAAGCGCCAAACAAGTACACACTATTTACCATTTACCATTTTGGAGCCAAAATCTGTGCACATGAGACATGCTGCTGAAAATCCCGCCTACTCACCTGCACGCAATCATAGTGATTATTAGTGGTCATCAAATTACTAATTACAGCTAAGCTTATTAAAAAAATTATTTTAAAAAGCAACAGCAAGGCAAGAACTACATAAATTAACAGAAGTAAAATGCACCATTTGTTTACATGGAGGGGGCAGCCAGCCACTAGGGGGAGCTCGATTTATCTCAGCTTTCACTTCCGGGTTGCATAACTGTGTGTCGTTAATATACAGACCTACGAGCATGAGCACTGAACAGCATCAGTGTTATGTCACATAGATCATTAGACATTACAGTGAGTGAACATCACTGAACCAAACCTCATAGGAGTGTATTTATATACATATCATCACTTTACTTTCATTCCAGTGGGGACAGCAGATAGAATCAAACAATTTATAGTAAATCCGATAACTAAACCTACACCTGGACCTTCTGGTCGGAACCCTGACCTGGTCAGAATGTTAACTGGCACACAGTATTAGAAGTATCTCATATCAGGGCAGCTGGATCCCATTTACAATGTCTTACACTGGCATTGGATACAGAATACAAAACATATTAATTAACTTCCTGCAGTTGTTTTTATATTTTGGTCTTAGTTCTTGTTTCTGATGTACCTCGTGACGTACCTGGGAGACCTGTGCAATGGCCTTACTCTTCTCATCATCAGTAAGAAACAGATGTCATCAACAGATTGAATACATTTATGAACATGTGATCTGGTTTGATTTGAACAACTCACGGTTTTCCTTCCTCTCCAGTTGTGATCGCTGTCTTTTCTTTGCCACTTTTCTACACACAGCATCAGGTAATAATTATTTACTTCAACAAATTACTTCTACAACAAATGTTTGTTTGTTTATTCAAACAAATCGATTCTTCCGAATGTGATTTTCAGGAGGAGGTGGACAGCTTCTTTGCAAAAATCCAGGCTGAAGTTGACAAAATAAAAGACTTGTGAGTATAGCGCCATCTTTTGGTACAATTCTGGTTTTGCCATAATAAAAGTGCTGCATGAAATATTCTCCTTTAATAATCTGCAGCTGATGTTTTATTGACTGTGTATTCACTGTGTGACTCTTTGTGAAATCAGGGGACAATAGTGGTCCCCAGTCCTGGTCCTCAAGGCCCTGCTTCAATATTCCTGGTTTAAATTAATAAACAGGCTGCAGCAAAACTTGTTGACCTGTGAAGGTCAAGAGCTGAAGCAGCAGCTCTATTCTGGGCCCAGTGGGTTGACAGAGCTCCTCAACTTTATTCTAAGGTTGTGTCCTCCTCGGGTAGAAGCTAAATTCAGCTGCTTGTATTGATTTCTTTCAGTCATGATCCATATCTTGTGACCGTAGGTGCAAACTGTAACGTTGGCTCAGCTTCTCATTACTACGGACAAAAACTTGATCAGTTCATGTCTCGGTCCATCCAGCCACCAATCCTGAACAAGACATCAAAGATTTAGCTTTGTGGATATTAAACAGTTAAAGTATCAGTCAAACGAAGGTTATTAACTGAAGAGCTGCATCCTACGTGATGTGTTCGTTTACATCGAGTGTGTAGAAAAAGGGAGACATCAACAACATGCAGGATAGAAGTCCTTGAGGACAAATCCCTCAACCTCCTAAAATACTTACACGCCAAAATTCATTGTGACTGTATAAACACACATAGCTGTAGTTGAACGTCTTCCACCTGATAGCACACGCGTTTCCACGCAAGAAATAAAAGCACTAATTTGTTGATTGCAGAGGTTCAAACTCAATTTCTGTCTTTTTTCTGGTAGTCTGCGGAGACTTGCTCAGGGTGGCGGCCCTCCTCCTGATTCCGTTCCTGGTGGCACCAAACCCCAAACCCAGTAAATGCTTGACGACCTAAAGAGAAGCTACAAGGGTTACAGACTGACACTAAGATAACTTACAGAGCAGCAACCTGTCCTCAGAGCATTATGCAACTCCAGAGACCGGGGGATAACGACTGAATGAGGATCATGCATGTTTAGTGAACAGGAGGTAGAAGATGGATCTGAGATTCTACCAGACGAGCTCCAAGTTGGACCTCATGATGCTGCAGTCGGACAGAAAATGAACAGAGTCTTGTGGACAGAGCTGGACTTCCAATGTGGATCCAAGACCATAAGTGTGATTTTTTATTTTTTTCACACTGACTCACCTGAGAACAAAGAAGTGAGTCAAACATGATGTAAATCAAAGGACAAAAACATATTGATCATAGCAGCATAAAACATGCAATGACACATCTCTGAATGCCTTTTCTGTTAACTGCTCGTACGCAGGTGTGTGAGTGTGTGTGCGCGAGATTCCAGATAAAAATGAAGCTGCTGCCTACAATCAATTAAACTGAACATTTCACCTTATAACCTAAAACCTTCTTATGATTTTTCTCTCCAACATTCATTCATGTTTTTTTCATTTTATACTTCACTGCTCTCACTAGTAGATGCTGCTTTCCTTAATTCTGGATGCTAATTATAAAAACATGAAAAGATGAAAGAGTTCTGGAATAAGATCAGTCAACGCGATGGACCAGACGCTCTGACGGGATACCTCTGGTCGAATGAAAAGTTCAAACGACCTGCGGTGTTTATCTCCAGCTGTGGAGCCACGAGGAAACCGAGACAAAGCAGGTGCCTTTCTAACCGCGGGTCAAAGTTCATCATCCGACAAGCTGCACTCATAGCAGCTGACAGCCTCTCGATGATCACCTGATCATCGTCTACAAGAGACCAGTGTTTTGTATTTCACTGCACACACGTCGCGTACAAGGTATTTAACAGATAATTGTAAGTGAATTAGTTTCAGGAATATTTCAGGATACTATTTCCTATCGGCTGATGCTTTAAAAGCTTTTGTCACAATGCTTTATCATTGAAAAAGATCTATAAACATGATGGCATGTTAGCCTCAGATGATGTGATGCCTTTAACGGACTCTTAGTAGTTGCACAAACACCTCCCTCAGTCTTTATACATACAATACTAACCCAAACAAACGTGTCTTTTTGAATTCCTTCTAATTATTAATGAAGAGAATCCAGAGATTTCTAACCATATTTACTGTATTGACATGAAATCAGCATGTGTTCCCTTCAAGTTGTATTCAAACTCACGTCAGATCTGTTTCATAGAAACGTCTGTTTCTGTGTAAAATGATGAAAAGTTGTTTGTTTGTTTGTTTTTTGTGGGGGAAGGGGCTTATTTTAATAACTGCTGTAAAAAAAATCAACAGGAATAAAAATGCTAAAATAAAAAAAAAGACATTGATTTCAACCCTCTGATTAAGAGTAAATAAGAAGAACAAGTGGTTTGAACTCAGAAACAGTTTGAGTTGGATCAGAGCAATACTTTTCCAAAAAGTTAAGGGACTGAGATGTTCTCGTTGAGCATTTAGATACTAAAAAAAAAACAAATCAGGATCCATTTTTTTGTGGAAAGGATTTATCATTTCATAATATTTTCATGTTTTTAAAAGGTGATACAACTTTACAACAGACTAACAAATGAATCATCTTTAACTACAGAATCAAGATAATATTGCTGAAATAAGAAATGTCTCCTATGAAACTTCACACAGTTCTGAACTCTAGATCTGCAAGTAACTTTTCTTCTAAAATAGACTCGGATTCTGACAAGAAGTCAACCCTCACTTTTTCACTTTTTTTTTTTTTTTAGTTTGTGAGAATTATGCATTTATTGTTGTGTTCACTGACATCGGGTTTTCAGAATTGTCCTGGGAGCTTTGGGTTAGGAGACATGATGCTAACATCAAATCCAAAAAGAGCATATAACTATTTTTTTTTTTAAGTTAAATGTCTTAATTTTTTTATTTTAAATTACTTTAAGAGAAATGGATTCTTTTCAATCGTTACTGTTGCTTTTTACTTTTAACTCCTTCCGATACAGGGTGATGAATCTAAACGTGACATAAAATGTGACATTTAGTCTTTTTAAAATTGACAGTGTTATGCATTACGGTATTGCAACAATAATTTTGTATCCTGGAAAACAACTAGTGTTTTACCCTTGCAAAAAAATAAAATAAACACGATGAAAAAACAAAATGCTTAAGGTGGGATTTTTTTCAAGACTGAATTCATCATAAAACAAATGCAACTGTTGATTTAAGGCTTGAAAATGGATTTATTATTTGCCTTTTATCTCTGTGGCCATATTTCGTGAAAATATTAAAGACTTGGGGGACAAATCTCAGTGTATAAAAGTCAAGGCCTAACAGTATTCTTTCATATCAAGTAGATTGTTGTTTGTGAAGATGCGGCCACGAGGTGGCGACAAAAGACAAGTTTTGAAACATTAAAAAAAAAAATGAAATAAAACCCCTTCAATCCGAAATAAAGTCACCTTTTATTTGTCTATCTCGGATTTGTCCATACTATAACTTACTATTTTTAAAATTCGTCTTAATTTTTCTCGTTTAATTATAGTTTTCCTCATAAACTGCTCCTCCATGCACGGTTTAAAATTGGGTCAGCAGGTCTGAGTGAGTGTATAACGTTTCAGTAAAATATAAAACATGTTGAAAATTAACATCAAGGCTGTCTGTCCTGTTTCATTCGAGACAAGTCTGGGCTTGTCTTAACCAGATAAAACACACATGACCCCCCTTTACCTTTAAAGTAAACCAAACATATAGAAGACAACTGACAAAAAATAGAAATGTATATATATTTAATGTGACTTTCCTGTTAAAATATTAATCTCAAAATCCATTATAAATAATGATCGAGAAGTTTTACATTTTAATCCACTGGCTCAGACCTCTCCCTGTCTGTTCAGCCCTCCTGCAGGGAGGTGTAGTGGGTGGGATTAGTCAAATTAATCGGAACATAAATCACGTTTGACCCACCCTTGGGTTGAAGACTGCAGGATGTTACATCTCTGTGGTGAGGGTGCACTGGATTTGACAGCAGAAGGGTTTTAAGATCAGAAGTTCTCATGCTGGGAGCTTCAACGGATCGTGGATGAGATCTCGGTGAAGAGCCGGTGCATTGGTTGAATGTCACCTGCAGTCACGATGGATCACGGACGGACTATTATGGCCCCTCCGGTACCGCCGCACAAACCCCAACCCGCCCGAGCGGGTCAGGCGCAGGAGCGGCTGCTGAAGTGCGTCCTGCTCGGTGACGGAGCGGTGGGTAAAACCAGTCTGGTGGTCAGCTACACGACGAACGGATATCCAACCAAATACGTCCCTACAGCTTTTGATAACTTTTCGGGTAAGTAAATAAACCTTCTGACAACTTGTTGCAGATTCTCATACAGAGATAATAAGTGAACCCTTCTAATCTGAAATTATAGGCTGCACTGTGAGGAACATTTCTGTAGAAAGATTAAATTCTTATTCCTACAAATCAAGTGGATTAAATCTTACCCACTTTTAAAACACATGCTTTTAATTCTAAAGGATACGTTTGTTGCGTTTAGGGTTTCTCAGATTTTTGGCCACCCCACCCAAACCCTCCTATTTCCCTCCATGATAGATTTGTTTGAGTTTCCTGTTATCTGGGGTAATGTACATAAAGTATCCTCCCTGATGAAGCCAGGTTTCCATTTGGGGTGCTTCCACTTTACAGACTGACTGAACTGACTCGCCCCTGCAAGCTCTGTTTGTGCAAGGCAACATTTGTTTTAAACTTATCAGTACATGTGCAGAAAAACAAGCCAGAGTCTTTATTGATTCATGATCACATGTGCAAACTGTCACTGCTGTCCCCCCCCCCCAAAATGCTGAATGATTTCAGATCTTGAGCTGAAATGGAAACATTTATTTTAAATGACTTTACCTTAGTTTATTCTTTGACACAGAAATCTCATGAAAACACTCCCTGAGAACGCTCGCCACCCTCAGAACAGAAAGCTGCTCTGGTTCAGAGGTTTTGGATTGCACAACCCGGCCCATTGTTGTCAGCCCTGACCCGCGGGACCTCTTCTCCATGCTGGAATGGGCACATCTGTTGCAGTGGCTCTGAGGCAGAGATTGTCTTTCGCCTGAGACTGACAGAGAGTGATTGTGCAGTTGGGGCCCTTAATAGTGATGTCACTGCTCAGTGACGGGAATCAGAGCGTTCCCTTGAAGGCTGACTTGTGAGCAGTTACGCAATCCCACAGGTGGGTGAGAGATGCAGTGGAGGGAAGGGCAAGGACGCTGTAAAAAAAGAAATCAAAGGAGTATCATATGTGAGGTTTTAGAAACATATTACCCCCCCCCCCATCTGTTTTTCTTCATTTATGTCCCCATGGCTGTCCTACACGGTTTTGATCAGGCGGCATGACCGGGCTGCACTCTCTACCAGGCAGGCGGGCAACGCTGTAAACGTTTCCATGCGCCCGCCGCTTCGCTTTGTGTTCACTCAACTGAAAAGAATAAATGATCCTGTAATGAAACTGGCTGTAAGATGACTCATCCACTTTTCCAATCTGGAAACGAGTCGTATTGAAGACGACTTACTGGATAAACAAAATCTGCTTTGCTTCTACTCTCCATTATTAGACAGTCTAAGAGAGGCGTCTGCCAAAACACAGCGAAGAACAAAGCTTCAGACGGTGACAGTGAAGAGGTTTTTTTTTGTTGTTGCCTGTGCAGAAACTGGCAGAGTGGGTGGGCGAGACGGAGCACGAGCGTTTGGGAGGTGCAGAGCAGAGCGGGGGGGCGGGGGGGTCTTTGTGTTTTTAACTGCTTTTGTTTAATGTGGTGAAGATTGTGTGTGTGTGTGTGTGTGTGTGGATTTCATGGTCTGACGCAAACGCAGCATTAAAGTCATGTTGCTTTATCTGTTTGTGTGTCTGCAGCCGTGGTTCAGGTGGACGGAAGCCCGGTCAGACTACAGCTGTGTGACACTGCTGGACAGGTGAGTGTTGGTCTCTGATAAAGACATTGTCCACATTGAAACTGTTTTTCCCAAACAATCTTATTGTTTTTGTATCTTAAAATATCCTTTTAACACCGTCGTGTTTCTAGAAATTACCTCATCTATACGAAAACACATAAAATACCCAGAATGCTACAGGAACCTACATCTGATGTAAATGTGCTGCTGTTTGCAGTTTCCATGCTGATGCACGACTGAATCAATAAGGAAACGTTTGCGTGTTCCAAGTGTTGGTTAGTTCATGCAACACTGTGTCCAAAGTGAAAGAACAACAAAGTTTGTGTGCACAACCATTCCTAAACTGATAAGGTATTATTAGCGTCTAAACCTAACCTCTTACATGGTTAGTTTAGATCTTTTGATCCAGGTTTCTGGAGAAGGTTAAGCACAATTAATATGTTCCCTGTTATAGAAAAGAAAAGCTCTTTGAACAAACTCAGTTTGGAGAAATGAAGATAAGTTCTGTTCAGATTGACAAGCTAACAGACTGTTTCCATAGAGATTTATACAGATGTTTCTTCATAAACATTCAGTTATGAATGACACGATTGTTTTGTCCAAGGAGTGCTACGGCTAGCTGCTATTAGCACATGCAAATAACCATATTTTTCAGTGTAAATAACCTGTAATAATGCTGTAAAAGATTTACAGCATTTATATTTGCCAATCTCATCTAATTATAGACTTCAATTTGATGTTGATATCCAGGCTTATGAACTTTCCCTTTAAGACCAGATTTAGCTTGATTTTAGCTTAGACGTCATTTAGATGTTTGAAATAATAATTTAAAAAAAACCTCAACAGGATGGTTTTCTAAAAAAAAACAGAAATATAAAACTTCAACATATCATCAAACCTTAAAAAAACACGTAAAGTTAAGCTTTGGATTTTAATGTGATTTAAACATTTTGATTGTAGAACCTTAAAACATTGTTTGAAGACGAAGCTTTTTAAACTTGCTCATATCATGTGCTTTGATGTTAGAATACATGGAACAAATTTACATGGATCAGTCGGTTTGGTCTAAATAATCATTTAATTCAACTCGTTAAGTGATTTGCAACTTTGATTCTTTCAAAATTTCCAACCTTCAATCCATTAAATGTATTTATTTATAAATAACAGACATTTTCTTGTCAATCTTATTGAATGACACAGTGACAGAATTTTCCAGATGGAAACTTATGAATTGATTGTTCAAAGAAAGAGGTTATGAGTTGTTTTAGAATCCTGACTCTCAGTCTGTTTGGCTTTTGGAAGGAGGTTTTAAAACAAACCCTAAATACGTGTAAAAACCTCACGGTATGCTGCAAGCTGTACTCAGTGTTACAACTTCACACACAGACAAGCCGGGACAAATGGAGCGAGATAGAAATCGACAAACACCCAGTGAACTGATGCCACAAAATCTGGTGCCAGAAACGTGTCGAGGTGTGCCCGCGGCGCGGAGACGAGAGCGTGGAGCCAGAGAGACAAGAACAGCTGTCTCCTGATCCGATAAACAACACCGAGACGTGTTGATGTTTCTGTATATTTTACTTGCGTCATCAGATTGTACATGCTAAGTGTCCACTGCGATGTTCTCCTGGGTTGGAGTTGTTTCAGCTGTGTTTGGAGACGAGATAAAGTTGGTTTGTGGAGGGGGAGGATTCAGAGAGGGTTTCTGGAAACAAGGGGGTTAAATTTGAGAGAGCATTAATCTGTGTACTCAGGGATGTGGGAGGGATGTGTCTGTCAATGCTGTGTGGCTCCAACTTGTTCATTTAAGAGATTTACTGCAGATGATATCAATGAGTGGGCGGGACCTGTCTGTACTGTATATTAGTACAATTTAAACACTGTTTACACGGTTTGTTATTGAACAACCGGATTCTGTTTCTGTTCAGAGAAGGAAGATAAAGTTGTTAGTAAAACATCACTCCATGTCTTTTTCTTTGTCCATCAGGATGAGTTTGACAAACTCCGCCACTTCTGCTACAGCCGCACTGACGCCTTGCTGCTCTGCTTCAGCGTGGTTAGCCCCGCCTCCTTTCAGAACGTCTGGGAGAAGTGGGTGCCCGAGCTCCGCCGCCGCTGCCCTCTGACCCCGATCCTCCTGGTGGGCACGCAGTGTGACCTGCGGCAGGACGTCAAAGTGCTGATCGAGCTGGCGAGGAGGCGAGAGAGGCCCGTCCCAGAGGAGGACGCCAGAGCGCTGGCGGAGAAAGTTGGGGCCGTCACGTACATCGAGTGCTCGGCGTTGACTCAAAAGAATCTGAAGGAGGTGTTTGACGCAGCCATCTCCGTAGGGCTGCGGAACTTTGACAGGAGAGCGCGCCGGGAGAGGAAGGTCCGCAGCACGGCTGATAAGATGAAGATGCTGTCCAAGTCCTGGTGGAAGAAGTACGTGTGCGTCCAGTAGGAAAGGAAGGAGAAACGAGCTCCTGGAACTGATGCAGAACTGGAATTTCAAAACTCTGAATGTAAGAACGTTTTATTTTGCATTCAGAAGGACAACCTGAACTGAAAGACTGTGATTCAGTGGAGAAGCAGGTTGATGTTAAAAAGACTGTGACCAGCATTTAACCAAAGAGGATGGCGAGAGTCTGGCACATGGACTTCATATCATACTGGACTAATCAAAACAGACTGACTTAAAGACGGGAAATAATAAGTTGATGTTACATATTTTGTCAAAGAGATCCGGTTCCCTTTTATTGAACTTTTATCACATAAAATGAATGCAAACTGCTCAACTCAAAACCCCAAATCAAGTATAAAATGACTCTAACGTTAAAGAAAAATCAAATCAAAATCATCTGCAAGATTTATTCTATTAAATCTTTATTGTTTTTACTCCTTTTCTTTACAATCTAACGTGTGATTTGTTTTTTCTGAAATCAATGACGTCTTGAGGTTGTTTCAAACAGTCTGTAATTAATTGGACGTGTTGATTCAGGCATCACTTCCTCTTGATCTGTTGCAGGTTTAAACATTATTAGTTGCTCATATTTACTAAATGTTTTCATCAAGTTCCAGTAATGTTTTATAACTATTTATTTCTGTCACATAGGCATGGGCCAGTGTTCGCTTTCAAAGTAAAAGTCAGCTAACTTTTTTTCATCATATTGTACCTTGTACCCCTTAACCCCGCCTCTTTCTACTGGCTGTCAGTCACCCGTGTCGGATGGCTGAAAAGGGAATTTCCTAGAAACTTTTCTGCTTATTAAAAACGAAAAAAGTCGGCTATTAACCCAGTTAATTTAATTTAATACCCAACATCAGCCTGTCATGATCCTAAAATTCCTTTACAAGTAATATTCTGTCCAATACTGAAAAATAAAATATTAAATATCATAACTTTAATATGATTTAATCATTAGAACCCTATGTGGTGTTATTTAAGCTAAAAGCTGCTGCATTTCTGTGTCAAAATAAAAGCATTTGGATCACGTGAGACAATTTTGAATTATTATTTTAATGCCTGTGAAAGGTTTTTATTCCGGCCCATGCCTACAGTCAGCCTGTACACACAGTCCAAAGTCAGCA
Organism: Pachypanchax playfairii; assembly: GCA_006937955.1. NCBI lineage: Eukaryota > Metazoa > Chordata > Actinopteri > Cyprinodontiformes > Aplocheilidae > Pachypanchax > Pachypanchax playfairii. The sequence continues at coordinate 3,144,566 of SSNP01000024.1, read as the reverse complement.
CGGAATTTTAACCAATCAATGAACTTTAGATCAGCAGTCGAATGAAAACCTAAATAAAGATAATAATAAAAGTGGATGTTAGCGCAGGTACATGATGCAAGGTGAGTTGTAGGTATTTAGAGAGCGTGAACAGATAATTATCCATCAGTCCGTGTTTGAAACTCTGAGATTACACAGAGAGGTGAAATGACCAAAGAGACTGAATCTTTGCTTCTTATTTTTCAGAAGCCTGTTGTTTCACTCTGTTTTTTTTATCTGTTTGAAAACTCATCCAGAGCAGATGTTTAACAAATCCTCCATGTTTGTAATGTCATAAAGATAAATCTGTGTGTTCACAGTCTGACTCAGTGTTCGGCCGTGTTGTCCAGCTCCAAATGAAACAGTGTTTCAGTCAGAGAAGTTTAAGGAGAACGAGCATAAATAAATAAAATGTGAAATATAAAACCTGTTTTTTGCTGCCTTTCTTAATTAAAAAAAAAATTATATATATATATATTCAGACAAAAAGACGATCATCATTTTGGTCATATTTATATGTACTTACAATCAGTTCAAGGAATAAGAACAAAAAACTGTCAGACTTTGCAAGAATTTAACACAATTAAGATATTTTCAGATGTACTTGTTGTTTGATAACTTACACAAGCTCCACCTGTCCTGACTCGCCACTCACATATTTATAAAATTACACAAAGACATCTGAGTATTTTAAACTTGATTTGTCCCTGAATCCAGCAGCTCACCGGGGGACTAATTAGTATGGAAGCGTAGTCATAACGAGTTTGATATCTCGTTAAAACGAGAAACTTTCTCGTTATAACGAGATGATGCTTCTAAATTTATTTCTCAGCTCTGGCAGTACTACGTTTCTGTAAATTAGAAACAAAATCGTAACAAAATCTCACTGAAACTGATGCTTTTACAACATTTTGTAAAGGTGGGAGGTCCTGTGAGCCATGTGACATCATAGCTGACAAATTGCATCAGTTGTGCAAATTTTCTAGTCTCTATTATTTGAGAGGACATTGGGAAGCCCTGAAAATGTGTTGAGCCATTTGGGGAAACCCCGTGATGAATATCATTAACCAACAGCTGCAGCAAAGTAACACTTGTTTGTTACAGTCTGAGTTTTTTTACACAATATGGGTTTAAATTTATATTTTTTTATGTTGAAAAAAGCTGCAGCACTGATCTTAAAAGAGTCTACAGAGAAGTTAATGTTTCTGAATTAATTATATAGTTTAAAGAAAACATTCTTTCTCTTAAAGTAATAACCCGAAGCCTCGTGATGAATCAGTGAAATGTGATTTTAAAGTTTGCGTCTCAGACGTCACGTCGGCCCCGAGGCTTCCCACTATGCAGAATCAGATGATTGCAGCTGCTCAGAATAAACCTTTCCTCCTTTTCATAGCTACACGTCTACACCGCAGTATAAAACAATGGGCAGAAAATGACAGTCGGCTGTTGTTATTGTTTAGAAGTGCTAATAATAGGTTCGACGACTAAAAGGGGAGTTTGTGTCTGGCTGCAGATGAGTGTGTTGTCCAGCGTCAGAGTGGATGAAACTGATGCCAAGATGTTTCATTATTACAGTCTGGATGACTCCAGTTTCCACCAATATTTTAGTAGGAAAACCCCATTGTTGTGTCTCTGCAAGGCTGCCATCTTGCGAAATGCCCTGTGATTTGGGATTGTGGCTTGTGTGATTGACTGTAATACCTACCTGTCTGCTGGAAGTGCAGGTTAGTGTCTGGTCAAAATCCTCATCTGTCAGACATGAAACTAACAAGCAGGATGCATCAGGGAGACAGTTATCTGCCTGTCTTACTGCTGCATTTGATGCTACCAGATGAAAGACTGAGATGCGTGTATAATCTCATGTGGGATCGGATAATCTAAGGATCTTGTGTTTCTGCAGGACTCAATCAGAAAGTTATTCTGCATAGTAGAACATTTTACTGGCAGATATTTGTAATAAAAACAGATTAAAACCATCATTTCAAAACTTTAGCTGATATTTCTTGAGATTTGTGAAGTAAAAAAAAAGCGTCATATGCTTAGTCCATCCAAGTTTCTATGCTTTCATTTGGGGCTGCACGGTGGTGCAGAGGAGAGAAGGTTCTGGGTTTGAAAACGGGCTGGTTTCTTTCTGCATGGAGTTTGTATGTTCTCCTTGTGCATGTGTGGGTTTTCTCTGGGTGCTCTGGTTTCCTCCCACAGACCAAAAATATGCTGGTCAGTGTTTGTGTAAATGGTTGTTTGTCTCTTTATGTCCCTGTGATGGACTGGTGACCTGTCCAGGTGTAAAGGGCGTGTACTTTCTTAAATCAGGTGACCCCCCCAAGCGCTTCACACTACAGCTTGCCCTTCACCCATTCACACACACACTGGTGATGAACTACACACATGTTGTAGCCACAGCTGTCCTGGGACACACTGACAGAGGTGTGACCTGTGTCTCACCCAGTGACAGCTGGAGACAGACACCAGCTCCCTGCGACCCTGAACAGGAAGAAGCGGGTGAAGAAAATGACTGACAGACATTTCCATCTGAGTGGAGCTGAATTTTATTACTGTTGGTGCTTTAATCTTAGATGAAACTGGATTTGGTGAAACATGACAGACTTTGCTCTCAGTTAGTTAACAAGTCCAATTTCTAGAGATAACCAGGTGGTTTTAGAATCTTTAGAGAAGAATTTTGGTAGAAATTAACAATTCATAACTTACTGGATCTGATTACTATCTACATTTGACTGAAATGTTTCCGTATAACTAACTTCAAATCTGGAGTATTGATGTGAATTGAACTTGACTTTTGTTATTAAACTGGTGCTTTATGAAAATCTGAGCCTAATCAGGTGTAATAATCAAGTTAAAAATCTTCAAATAACATATAAAATATAACATGAGACGCAATGACATTATTACAAGTATCTCTGTTAATTTTGGATTTTCAGAGTGATGTTAATGGACTGATTTTACTGAGTTTAAGCATCATTTAAAGAGAGTATCAGCTGCACCATTTACCAAACGTTCATCTCAGTTCAATGGGCCCATTATTGTTACTTTAGAGTTACATGTAAACAAGTAAAATCTGGATTTTTATTAGTAGTGAAGAAAATTGATTTAAAGATATGATGATTAAAAACTGTAGGAGCAGTTAAGTGACTATCAAAGAACAACCAAACATATTTCCTTCCAGTCTGATGGTAAGAATACACATGTGATGATGGGGCTTGTAACTAAAATCTAACATTCAGTTGGGTCTTATCTGTGTGTTCACTTATCCTAGTCCATGTAGATATTTGAGTTAATTTTTAAATAGATTATAAAAAATAAAAGATTGTCTAATTTTAGCCTTACACACACATATTTAGTTCACCTTTTATGATTGTCTAGGCTGAATTAATGCTACATCAAAATTCTGGGTTTGAAAGGTTGCCATGTATACAGCTGTTGATCACAGCTGTAGCCAAAGTGTCTAGATAAGAAAACAGCATGTGCATTCTTGTGGATTTTTTTACTAGATCAAACAACAACAAATAAAACAGAATTAACAAATGCCATAGCTTAAAGAGGCCCTTCCATTAAAAACAGTTTTTCTGAGGTTTCTGTTGAATATTTTAGCTCCACAGGTGTTCTTACCTTCATAGTGGGTGTGAAAACAGGTCAATAACTTCTCTTTCAGTTTTTATCTCTCAAACTACGCAGGTAGCGATAACACCCGAGTTCGAACAGCCGGTACTTGTTTAGTCACAACTCCTTTGCTTGCTAGTATTCAGCAGCTCCCGCAGCTGAAACCACACCTAGCATGCTGCTTGCTAGCTGTAGCATAACGACGTAACAAACAGGAAGAGAGAAGTCTGATGATGCCATGCGTAGCGGGGCAGGAAACAGTATACCTTGCTCTCATAGGCTAGTTTGTTAGCCAATCTGAGTCCAGCAAATTTGAATAATGAATATGAACTAGCTGCTGCTAAAGCCTGACAGAACCAGCCAAATTTTGAAGCAGACAGATTGAAAGGTCTGTTAATCAGTGTTTCCTAACGTTTTTTAGATATAAAATGTTTCATATTACTGGTTAATACTTAAGAAATAACCACAAAGTCCTGAAATTTGTATGAAATGGCCTCTTTAATGTTCTATGTTGTTTTTAAATCCTATTAATGACATTCAGAAACAAATTATTTGTTTTTTACTGTGTCTTTTGTTCCATATGAGTTTGGTAACCACAAAGTACCACAAATAACCACAAAGTCCTGAAATTTGTATGAAATGGCCTCTTTAATTTTAGTATTACAGACGGGCAAAGCTAATGAACTACGCAAATATTTTTGCTGCTAAAATATTTAGCAGTTGGGATCCAAAAGTACATTTTACCGAATAACAATGTTCGCGATTACGGCCTGATACTAGTCTTTCAAAACAATTTCAACGCATGCATGTGCCACATGGTGCACAACACTGATGGAAACGTCAGTAGGGATAGCACCTGCATTGAAAAGTGTCAGACTGATTTAGAAGAAAGGACAAACTTACCAACACTACGGCGTCTTTATTGTCCACATCGTAGCCATCATTGACAGAACTGGAAATCCGTTTAGAAAAAAAGTTTGTTACCTCACAGTTATTGTTATTATAGCCACAGAAAATAAAAACATTTCTATCACAAAATGTCGCTAACACTCAGCTGGCGGGCTGCCATTTGTTGTGTGTGCGACTGACGGATCGGTGGAAGTTAGTGTTCACATGTAACAGAGTTTGTGGACAATTTGACCAGTTTGACCGTTTTCACTGTAATTGCATATTTACATTATTGATCCCACAGCTGTAGTAAATTGTCCTTCTACCTAGAAAACATATTCACTGAACTATCCAGATTATACATTCCCTGAAAACTATCCAAGACAAAGTATATAATATAATGATTGTAATTATTTACACCTTCCTCATGCTGTGAATTAAAAGAAACCTTTCCAGAGAGTTGTAACTACACTCAGGTGGACGCAATCTTAGAAAATAAGGTTTAAGCTCTTATTGTGAAATGGGTGGCCCACTCAGCTGTAGCTTTCTTCAGCTGTTACATCTCAAGTGGTCATTGAACTTTCCAGTCATATAAACACTTTGTTACATAACGTCTGGGAATCATTTTAGGTAACAAGTGAACTCTGACCCCACATGAAAGAGCGGTGCTGCAGTCAGTTCTGATGTCTTAAAGTTGATGAAGGGTTTTTCTGGTACCCCTCAGATAATTACCAGAGTAATGACTGGAGCTCGGCCCTCTGGGTGGGATTACTGATAAACGTTAACCATGTTAAACAGGCCTGTGGGTTGGGGAGGAACCCAACCAGGGGACTGTGGTCCATATTGTACATTGTCTTAAGGATTAAGAGCTACTCAAGCTCTTGTAATGCGATGCAATATGTCTGGGGCACTGATTAAAAGACATCTACACAGGCATTGAGTACAATTCATTACTCTTGACAGAATCTGCCCACGAAATATGTTTAATAACCCAAAAAAAAAAAATGAAGAATTTGTTTGAATGCATTATGACGCAAAGAGTGTTCATGTGGTTTGAAATCAGATTTTGTGATGTTTTATGAAGCACATTTATGGGTTTTATCACTTTGTATTTAAAAAAATCATTGCATGTTCTCCACGATGAGGAAATCTTTAACATCAGATGTTTATTATGTTTCATATTACTTCTGAAAGTTTTGTGCAAAGTCCTCTTTAGGCAGCAGATAATGAAGTGCATCCACTGTAGAGTTAAAAGTCATAATGTTTATGGAGCTTTTTATTTTTTTTCCTTATGATGAAGATGTTTTTATTCTTGGAAATTCTGTTCAGACGTCAGCATGTTTAGTGACCTGAGACAAGAACATTGACGGTGCCAGAAAGCAGCTTTGAACAAAACTGGTACAAGTTTCATTTGTTTTGACATATAAATTATGTTTGAATAAGTTTTTTCAATTGTCTGAAAAAGTCACGTAAAAGTTTCCGGTGTTTGGTTTTTGCTGTAAATAGAGTACAGATAAAACAAAAAGGGTCACTTGTATAAAACTATACTGAAGATTTTATTATTCTGCACGTCACCATAGATTCTGAACGGATTTTACTGTTTTTCAAGCATTTTTTCAGCATGAAACTTTACTGATTACTGTCATGGCTAAAGCTTTTGAAGAGTTGTAGTTCTGCAAGGCTAATTTTTAACTTGCATCCAGAGGTGCATAAGCTGTTGCTGCCTCTTAGAAGTCAGTGAACTTAGTATAAAGTGCTTTTTCTACTACCGATTCACATTTGACTTTTTAACTCTGTAAAATCTAACTTTACCCATAGAATCAAAATTTTCAGCTTTTTCTTAAATTTCTCTGAACTCTTTAAAACATATACTCACCATTTCTCTCAAGGGCCAAAAAATCTCTACAGATCTTTGCAATTTTGCATTAAAATAGAATTTATTATTTATTCCAGTTGTATTTTGAGATGCTGTCAGGCTTCGTCAGCAGCTTGTTCATATTCATTATTCAAATGTACTGGACTCTGATTGGCTAACAAACTAGCCTATCAGAGCAAGGTATACTGTTTCCTGCCCCGCTGTGCATGGCAACGTCAGACGTCGTGTCTTTCTGTTTGCTACGTTATGCTAACAGCTTTTAGCCAGCAGCATGCTAGGCGTGGTTTCAACTGCGGGAACTGCTGAAAACTAACGAACAAAAGAATTGTGACGAAACAGATACAGGCCGTTCGGACTCGGGAGAACTCGGGTTTTATCGCCACCTGCGTAGTTTGAGAGATTAAAACTGAAAGAGAAGTTGTTGACCTGTTTTCACACCCACTATGAAGGTAAGAACACCTGTGGAGCTAAAATATTCAACAGAAACCTCAGAAAAAATGTTTTTAATGGAAGGGCCTCTTTAAATAAAAACAAGGTACTACAGAGGTTTTACTTTTTGTTTCTTTTAAAACCATGTACAGATTTATGAAAAAAAAAACAGTGTAATCTCTCTTTTATGGACTGAAGCCGCCATCCTGCTGTTAGCTAACTCTGAGGTTTCAGGGGTGGCCTGTCTGGCATGTTACAGTATGTCGGTGCAAGCAGGATTATGTTTTAATAAGCTTATATAAACACCCCCACTGTGCAGTCTCATTATGGGAAGCTAATTGAGTCGCTCCATCCCGGGGTCAGAGCGGCCTCTTTGAACAGCTCTATGTTTTACTACAGAGAGGTTCATCGCTGCCTCTGCAATATCTGTCCTGTGGTTCTGAACAACATGTGTCTTTGAGGCGAGAGTTATTGGATTCACATATTTGGGCACTTGTACTCTGTAAACAAATTAAATGGTGTTTTAATCGTAGCCTACAGGTATACTCACATCTTTAAAAATAACCATTCAAATAATAATAATAAATTCTGATAGCTTTCAGTTCATGTAAATTTTTAGCTCACTGTCCTTGCACACCCCTTCTGCATGACTCACTTGTGTCTCTATGTGCTTCCATGTTTGTTTATGTTCTGTTTTTAAGCCAAGCTACTAGCATGAAATGCCACGTTGAAATGTGTCAGCAGTTGGGACTGAGCTTGAGCTCTCAGGCTATGAATGTGCCCTTATTTTTAACCCAGCCCTTATATAAAGCTGTCATGTTTGGTTTGCAATGACGTTTTTGATAACTGTTAGCTAAATTAATAACATTCCTCAACAAGAATTTCTTTAATCCGTTTCTGAACCCTTGACCAGTACATTTTGCAGATTTTTCACAGTTAAATTAACAATTTTATTGCTTTTTTAAACCCCCAAAACAGCATTTTGATCACATAATTTAGTGAGCGAGGATTGTGTCTCACTGAGAGTGATTAATCAAAGACACAAAATTTCAAGGAAAATATGTACATTTTTAGTTTATATAATACTGCGATGGTACGTGAAAATGGCAAATTATTCATGGGAATGTCACAAAGAGTCACATGTCTATTAATTATGTCATAATTCATTCTCAGATTTTCTTCATTTTATTTGTAATTTAGTTGCTTTTGGCATGTGAGATTATATTTTTATTCATAAAATCATTCACAAGTTTCATCAGTCACGGTGCCTCCCAAAACTGTCTCACATTTCTTGTCCTTTCAGGCTAAAACTAAATTGTTCCAGATGAGTTCAAGGTGAATGTAATGAGTCGGACTATTCTGAACCAAATGATTGTCTTGCAAAGTTTCGGAACATTACAAATTACAAATGATTTAAAAAAAAAATAAATCTATTAACATGGCTAAAAATGAGTTCATGTTCTCGAGTTCCACACATTGAAAACAGGCGTTAAACTTTAAAAAATACATATTCATAGCTGTCACATGATTGTTACAATAAACTGCTTGTTAAAGAGACAAGACGGTCGTTTCAGTCTGTTTATGAAGGAGCAACACTGTTGAAATGATAATTTACCTGTTTCAGATGGGCTGAGGTGATCTGCTTCTTATCAGAGGTTCAAGAAAGAACTGGTTAATAATCGACTCGGGTTTGTCAGAACTTCATTTGTTGTCACAAATCTCAGAGACAAACATGTTAGATTCATGTTCTCTGCAGTTTAGACACCAGACAGATGTTTCATGATAAGTGGAACATCTGCTGTTCGCTCAGAGTTTCCAGTTGCTTGTTCTGATCTCGGTTTTGGTGCTTAGTGCCAAATTGTATCTGGGGCATGAAATGCAGCTCTATAAAGTAAGTGATATTGCTGATGAAGCTGGAACTCTGACACTATAGGTTTAATTCAATAAGACTGGGATTTCTAAGAGGAACGGCTTTTCTCAGTTGATCATATTCCATGTTTAAATCCAACCGAGCAGCTGATGTCACTGACAGTGGCTGTGATTGGCTCACAGCTACAACCCACTCAGCTGATGTTATCTGATTGGACTCCAAAGACATACATTGTTCTCTGTGTACAAACGGGTATTGTGACCTCATTTACTCCAGGACATATTTGTTTTTACCATTTGTTCTGTCCTCTGCTTCCTCTTTCCATCTGTCACTTTTATTTCTTTGCTTATCAGGGTTTTTTTTTTGCGGGCTGGCGTTCCCTCTCTTGCTGCATGATTGCTGACAGCCTGCAGGGCTTTGATCTCTCATGTGGGACAGATAAGGAAACGGGATGTGTGTGTTTGTACACACACATTTGCAGTCTGTTTTCTCTGGCCTTGGTGTTGTATCAGTGTTTTCAACTGGTTACTTTTTAAATCCAGTGACCTTCAGTCTGACTCGTTTATGGAAATCGTCAACATTCAAGATAACGCGAGTGATTTATACTGTTCTCAAGTCCATTTTTAGGGTATTTCCATACATGCTTGTAGCTCTGAGACATTTTCAAAAATGCACAATTTCATTTCCATTATTAAGATACAGTATGTTAAATAATCCAAAAGATTGTTTGTTTTAGTGAAAAAAAGACCATTGGACCAAAATGTTCCTTGTTGCTAGGTAAATTCTCTGGGAGCAATACTGAAAGTGTATCTTCAAGGAAAATGGAGTGCATATCTTAAGGCGTTCACACAATATTTTACATCTAGGGTTAGTGGTTGGGTAAGACCCCCTTCATGCTAGATGACAACCACACCCTGGCACCCTCTATAACACACATGATCTATTGGAATGTGGTTGTGTCAAATTTGGAAAACCTACTTCCGTATGAAGGCAATCATGACGCTGCTACACCCTGAGTTCTTAAGAGGGATTTTAGTACTATTTTCCACATCTCCAGGATGCTCTCCTGCACCCTCCCCCACACTCTATCAGCAAGTTCCTACAAAGGTCACACCACCTACATCCACAAGCATTCAGGCCCCAAACTGGACATCATGATATGCTACCGTGTGATATGGTTGTATGCTCGGCATGAGGCCAGGGAGGACAACCTTGGTTCAAATTCTCGACAACCAAACCACTGCATGTCGACCCCACATCATGGATATTCTGGCAGCGTTGCCACCACACTCCCCAAAACACCAGCACCACAGTGATAATCCACCAAGACCGCAATGCAAAGTTACCTCTCACAAGGAGCCCACTGTGTTCTTAAAACACCTAAAAAAACCTCTTCCAGACCCTACAAAGACCACCCAACATCTGGCTGATATTTTAAATCATATAAAAAGCATTTTTGTTTCTCTTCACAGGTTTTATCTTCATCCTCATTTTTATCATGAATCACCAAGTTTATCTATCCGTAAACAGTTTGAAATAAAAATGAAGTGGATGAGCGTATCACACTGTGGTCTCTTTTCAACTTTCTGGCACCCGATCAACACATATGCTCTCCTGCTCAGCCTGAGGGGATTCATCTTGACTGGAACCAGAACCTCTCAAGCCCAGAGACACGCTGTTCCCTTTCTCCGCTCTAACGCACTTACTGATACAATGCATGAAATCTGGATCAGGACCCGTACAGGCGTAATTGTTGCAAGCTCGGACCAATCCAGCTGTTGGCTGTTATACGGGACCGCTTACGTAAGCTTGTCCCTCTCTCTTTCTCTTAGTGTGCAGCTGAGCTTCTTTTTTTTTTTTTTTTTTCTCGTGCCACGCTGTGCTTTGTATCAGCAACTGAGATGACACCTGCAGAAACGCTTCACTTCTCTGTCCCAGTACAGTCGAGCGTTTTCACAGCTCACTGAGAAAAAAAGCAACAACAAAAAAAAACCAGCAGGAATCAACTTGTACATTTGACGTACTTTTTGTACTTTTTCCTCTCACATTTTGTTGCAAGTTCCTTGATTTGTGCCCTTTGCACTCCCTTTATTCTCATACACATTCTCTCCTCTAACTTAGTGTTCTTTCACTCCCACGCTTCACCCACATTTCTACTCCATCGCTGTCCTTTGTCCCACTTGTGAATATCTGCATTCATTTTTCCTATCGAATAAGAACAACAATGCCTCATTCATCCGTCCCTGGCCAGTAGAATGACCTTTTACCTTCTCCTTTGTTTTTTTTATTAATTCGTCATCTTCAAATTCTGCATGTTTATTCTGTTTGTTTTTCTACCCTTTCGGTTTTTACACAAATAGCTCATTCCATGTAAAATGCGTTCAAGTAACAATCTTTTTTAGTCTGCAGGGTGTTTATCCATCTCCACTCATGCATGGACACACTCCTTATTCTGCCTGATGTTGTCCTTTATGCTCCTAAGTGAGCTCACACTAAAGGCTGTGTTTGTCCACTGATGTCAAACACAGCCCTGCCCTCGATGAGTGATTGCTCAATAATCCCACAGAAACAACACAAAATGAAACCACTGCTTGTGCTACAGCGCACAGCAGGATAGGAGCCCCCAGAGGCGCATCACAGGTTGGACCAAAGTAACCCCGACAATCACCTTCCTTTAACAAAAGAACATAAATGCTTCCATTTTTAGTGTTTAATTGCAGAAACCATTACTCTGATTCAGAAGACGGTGGCTCTAACCAGAGCTGAACTACCCAACGTGACCCTGTGACCTCAGCCCTGCGGCTAGCTTTGAAACCTGAGAACACAGCCCTGAACTTTGACCCCCAGCCTCCCACCTCCCGCAGCAGGAGGAGTTCTCTTCTGCTCCCCCTTCGGACAGGATGTGACCTCAGAAAGGAGCTCTGTAGGGGGGCCTTGACCCCAGACGCTGTCCAGACTGAGTGTCTGAACCGAACTGATGTGAAACTGGAGTTAGAACCTGACAACAGAATGGAAGCTGTCCAGATAATTGTTAAAGGATTTTTTTCTTTTTAAAGTCAACCCTTGTTGGATTTTAGCTCATTTAAAAAACAACAGCTTGTTATACAGACAGATTAAAAGTATTTCGAGTTAAGGTTTGAGGATTTCACCTCATTTACACGGCAGCTGACCTGATTCTGTGAAAGTGGACAAAATGTATCATGAATGCAGAAAACCACTGAATACTGACATCAAACTAATATGACTTGTTGGCATGTAGAGAACATTCAGATATACAAAAGCACAGAAAAGGTGTAATTCGTGGTCTTTAAAGCCTAATAAAATGTTCCTTTGCTATAACATGGTTCAACTTTCACGGCCTCGCAGAGTTCACAGAATTGATTTTTTCTTTTGCAATTTTGCATGCTTTTTTTTTTTTTACAGCGCATTGCGTTTTACATCCTGATTAGCGCATTTTGTTCTGCGTCCTGATTAGCACATTGCGTTCTGCATCCTGGTTAGCGCATTTTGTTCTGCGTCCTGATTAGCGCATTTTGTTCTGCGTCCTGATTAGCACATTGCGTTCTGCATCCTGATTAGCGCATTTTGTTCTGCGTCCTGATTAGCACATTGCGTTCTGCATCCTGGTTAGCGCATTTTGTTCTGCGTCCTAATTAGCGCATTTCATTCAGCGTCCAGATTAGCGCACTGCGTTCTGCATCCTGTGCCCTAACAAGAGAAGTGTGAACATGTTGCCTGTTTGATAAAAGTGTTTAAAGTGTGTATTGAGAGTTTTACAGCCTTAAAACATCTATAACTAGAAAAGCACTCGGAGGGCGCAGACCTCCACCAAGTGGACGTTTTGTAGAAAGTACTATGTCTGTATCATTAAAAAAATTTCTGGATCCAGACAGTAATCTGGATCACCCCCAAAGTCTAATCAATTCTTCTTTGGGTCATTTCTGACCTTTCCTGAAAATTTGAACAAAATCCATCCATTAGTCTTTGAGTTATCCTGCTGACCGACAGACAGACTCAGATGAAAACATTACCTCCTTGGCGGAGGTAATAATTGTAGAAAATAAATCTGATTAATTGGCAAATTTCACCTATTGTGAATGTAACTTCCCCAATTAATAAGTGGCCACTGTACATAAAAAAGGTTTTTTTTTTAGATTTTGGAAATGAACAGTTTAGCAAAATATAATGAACACTTGTGTCTTGTAGTACTTTGATAATCCAACATGGGATGATTTAATGCAGCTAGTTTTTAAGATAAGTGCTGATCCTGTAAGAGAGGTAGAGCTATTTGAAACTTAGAAACAGATGCATAAATGTGATATATTTGGCATCATTACATTTGCATTTATCAACATAAAAAGATTAATCTTCTTGCACAAAGCATCTTCTCTCTTCTTGAATTACCACCATTTGCTTCTTTGTTGTTATTTTGTCGTACTTTTCTTTAACCATTCCTTTCCTCAACATTATGACCCCCATTCAGTCTCTTTATTCAGTAAAGTTTATGAGCAAACACTGTCTGTGATGCCTTTGTGAATCCCCATCATCCATTTGCTTTTGTTTCGATGTTTAGCTAAAGCTTTTCTCCGAGAGCTCGACTGAAAGCCAGTCAAATCACACCAGTAGAATCAAGCTTCCTCCACTGACTCCACAGAAAGGCTTTGATGCTTTTTGTCCAACTCCCTTTTCATTTTAGAATGCTGATTCTTTTCTTTTGTTGGTCTGCAGAGTGTCAGCCAACAAACCATCAGGAAGAGCTCAGCTGTTAAAAGCAGGGCCAGCATTTGGACATGTTTGAAACAGGGTCATGACGTCTGGTGTGTGTCAACAGAAAAGCTGCTTTAGCTTCAAGAAAGTTGAAAACAAAAACCTGCTGCAGGATTTCACTGACTTAAAATCCCCACAGTTCAACAATATGTTCTAAAAAATGAAACTTTATGCTCCAGGTGCAGTAGCAGCTTTAATTTTCAAGCCTCATTCACGTTTTTACATTTTCCAAGAATATCTTGAATATGTAAAAGTGTAAAAGTAAATGTGGTGCTGTACAAGTATTTGGCTTCAAGAAACAAGCTTGTCATTGTTGAGGTTGAACCTTTCACGTGGTAAACAGATGTATTCATTTTGTATCTGTGTGATCTCCTATATGAAACTCTTGGCCAATGGGAGTGAGCAGAACAGAGACGGGGCGAGAGGGTCTGACTGAGAGAGTTCCAGAAAGTCTGAGAAAGTCTGACTGATGGAGCCTCTGATCAGCAGACAGAGAAACGGTTTTGATGGAAGTCAAAAGGAGGCGAATGAATGAAAAATGGTGCCATTTTCTCCAGCTGTGGGAAAAAAAATCATATGACAGCTGCAGTCAAATTCATGAGGATGTTTTATTTACTGTTTTTAAGGGTTTTTTGGTTGATACGTTTAGGAGACAAAGTAAAGCTGTATTCCTGATGGGGATCAAGTGAAAGAGACAGAGAAAGACATAGACTGAATACTTCTTTGCGGCAGCCTCCTAATTGGTCTCATTACTGGATAACTTCCTGGTAAATGCGGGTTGCTCTGACCTTGGCCTTTGAAATATAGACCCATGGCGTCTCAGAGCTGTTAGCCATCAGAGATGTCGAGTGTGTGTGTAAGATGTAGGCAATAATATTATTTGCACAATATTAGGAATTTGTTTTGGGTGAAGGTGCAGAGAATAAATAAAAGTAAGAACAACAAATATGGGGGGGGGACTGTTCCTGTGGTGGGAGGTTATGGTTCTGATGGACTGAAATCTGAGGAGGGTCTAAAAGATTTTCTGCCCAGGATGAGAGGAATCAGCCACAATCTTTTCTGCATGCTTCAGAGCCCTGGAAGTGTACAGGTCCTGGAAGGAAGGTTGCAGCCAACCACCTTCTCAGCAGAGCGGATGATACGCTGCAGTTGGCCCAAAGCCTTTATTGGAGGAGGTGTTGATCCATCCAGTGTATAAATCTAAAAAGTAGAGATAGAACATATTTCCATGTCCAGTCAGCTGATAAATAACTGTGAAGGTCAACGGGTCCGAGTCTGTGATTAAAAAGCATTAGGTGTTTTTTCAGCTGAGGACTCCAAACATGAACATGTTTCACTAAATGCCATCAAACACGGACCACGATGCCCTTCAATAGCAAAAATCCCAAACACAACCCATCATGAACAACAGGAACAGTGATGTCATATCGCATCACATCGTATCACACTGTATCACACTGTATCATATCGCATCATATCATATCACATTGTATCGTATTGTATGACATTGTATTGTGTCATATCACACCGTATCACATCGTATCGTATCACATCGTGTCGTATCACATCGTGTCGTATCACATCGTGTCGTATCACATCGTGTCGTATCACATCGTATCATATCACATCGTATCGTATCACACCGTATCACATCGTATCGTATCACGCTGTATCACATCATATCGTATCATGCCATATCACATCGTATCGTATCACATCATATTGTATCACATCGTATCGAATCACATCATATCGTATCACATCGCATCGTATCACATCGTATCGTATCACATCATATTGTATCACATCATATTGTATCACATCATATTGTATCGTATCGTATCACATCGTATCGTATCACATCATATTGTATCACACCGTATCAGATCGTATCGTATCACATCGTATCGTATCACATCGTATCGTATCACATCGTATCGTATCACATCGTATCGTATCACATCGTATCGTATCACATCGTATGGTATCACATCGTATCGTATCACATCGTATCGTATCACATCGTATCGTATCACATCGTATCGTATCACATCGTATCGTATCACACCGTATCGTATCACACCGTATTGTATCACATCGTATCGTATCACATCATATCGTATCACATCGTATCGTATCACATCGTATCGTATCACAACATATCGTATCACAACGTATCGTATCACAACGTATCGTATCACATCGTATTGTATCACTTCGTATCGTATGTGCTTTTTACTTATTTTCCATCTTATAACATACACATATTTTTTGACAGTTGGTTTTTAGATATTTTGCCTTTTTCATTCTAGCACTCTGTGTGTAACAGCTTGTTGTGCAAAATGAATGTTGCAGACGTCTCAGCAGCCTCGCTGCAGGTAAATCACTGGAAATCAGAGAAACAGTCTGAATACACAAAACCCTGCATATTCACATGATGTGGAATTTGGTGTTTTTATCACTCAGCTGTTGAGACATCTCTGATTAGATCCCATAGTAATCTGATTGTTATCAACAGCCTGATTTTTCCCCTCTGTGAGTTAACGTTAGACTGCAGCTCTGTTGTTCATGGAAAACCTGAGTTCAGGTGACCCCTGATATCTGTTTAAGCAGCGTTGTCATCACAACGTCTGTCTGCTTTTCCATCTGGATGTGCATGAATAGCAACGTGTCTTTATTGCACTAGGCTTGTTTTAAAAGCAACACCCAAGGCAACAACTGGTTTATGCTTCACAGTTCATGGAAAACAATCCAAACTAAAAATCGTGGACTTAAACCACAGATCAAACAGAATAACATACTGTATGATGCTCGGTATTTAAATGAGTGTAGCTCTTGTTAGTGAGATGCAGTTTGTGGGAGTTTGCTGACAAATGACAGAAAGTGTGTCTGTGTCTCTGTCAAAGATGAGCGGTGGGAGTGGAGCTGCAGATAAACAAGAGACAGCTTTCTCTTAACTGTCACAGCGTGGTAAGACATCGTATTGTACGGCCGCCTCTCTCTGTCCCTTCAAAACACCAACCCTCCATTACATAACCTACTCTCTCCCTGGGGAACAATGAACTGACTGACAGCAACATGGGCAAACAACTCTCGAAGTTATGAAGACAAAAGTCTAAATAGCTGTACTTAGTGTAGATATTTTAACTTAAACTTCCCTCTAAATGTCTTATCTAATACCAGCAACTAGAGTCTCTGCAGACTCACTAACCCAAGAGGGATTCAGACTCTAGAAACACCCAGAAACATAAATATAGAAAGATAAACAGATCTGACACTGCTGGATGAGGCTGCTGCAGTTATATAAAGCTAGTGGCCTGTTTAAGAAACTGATACAACTGCTGTCTCGCCTCATCTTCTGAAATAAGAGATGCAACTACGTCAGCTTCTAAGTTACTAGAAAAAATATAGAAAATAGGTCAGAGGAGCTCAGTGGCACTTCACACAAGGTGAGACTTACTGTATGTGCCTTTACTGAGTTTATATAAAGTGCTATTTGTAAGCATTCGCTGACTTTGTGTACCAAATAAGCAAAAGTAGCATAAAAAGGCCTTGTGGTGCAGTGGTACAGTGTGATCTGTGTGTGAAAGGGGCTTTTTGTACGTGTTTATGTGCCTCCGAGCTGATGGAAAGTGGGTAGGAAGTGAAGAGTGCTGCTTTTACGGCTTGATGATTGACATGAGCCTCGAGGCCACAGACAGAAAGGATGACATAACTCGGGGGATGCAGAAAAAGTAAATGATGGGTGCAACAGTGCCACTCCAGGCAAGCCACAGTGAGCTTTTGGAGGGGTGGGTTTGGGGTAAAATGGTGTGTAGAAACAAAACGAAGAAGACAAAGAAGAATACAAGGGGGTGGAGAACAGAGAAGAGGGGACAGAGGGGTAGAGATAAGGAAGTGGGAGGTGGGATTGCGTAAAAGAAAACAGGGTGGAAAGTTGTGGTTGAGAGAGTTGAGAATGAAGAGGGGCTTGAGGAGGCAAAATCGTAAATCTTCTGTAAGTAAAAGAGACAAAGGCTGTAAAACCTTCCTCAGAATGAATTGCTGTGAAATAAACTCCTCAGTCCTGTCAGTATTTTGTAGCTTTGACGTCAAAGCCTCTCAGAAAGAGTGAGAACAGTAAATATCAGACCAGCTTTGGAAAGGTTTGAGAGGATTAGGTCTAACAAAGGACACCTGCTTACCATAGCTGCTACAGAAAAAAAATAGGCTATTTACTGGAAGGCTAGCACACACACTCTCTCTAAAGACTTATTATAACCAAACTAGTGGACTTTGTTCTCATCCAGAACAGAGAAAAGGCCTTCCAGAACTATAGCTAAGACCAGAGAGGCCTGTCATTGTGATTATGAGACCATGTCATAAAAACAGCTCTGGAATCCTTATTAGTTGGTTTAAACCCAGTACAACACACAGCAACACACCTGAGTAACCACAGAGACGTACTGCTAAAATCAACTACCTGTGACCAAAGAAAATGATTCTGTGTGAAACAAATATAACCACAATTCAAAAAAAAAAGTTGGGATGCTGTTTAAAATGTAAATAAAATAGAATAAAACGATCTGCAAGTCTCAGAAAAAAAGGGGTTTTATTCCCAATGACATATCAGACATTAAAACTGAGATATTTTATTGTTTTATAGAAAACAGAAGCTCATTTTGAATTTTAATAGAAAAAAAAAAATTGGAAAAGGCAACAAATAGCTTCAAAAATTATTTTCAATGGGGCATTTTAGAGAGGCAGAGACTCTCAGATGTAAAGATGGGCAGAGGTTCAACAATCTGAGACAGACTTTCTTAAAGAGGCCGTTTCACACAAATTTCTTGACTTTGTGGTTATTTCTTAAATATTTACCTGTAATATGAAACATTCTACTGTATATCTAAAAAACATTAGGAAAAACTGATTAACAGACCTTTCAATCTGTCTGCATGAAGATTCAGCTGGTTTTGTCCGGCTTCGGGCTGAAACTCATTAATATTCATTATGCAAATTTGCTGGACTCAGATTGGCTAACAAACTAGCCTATGAGAGGAAGGTATACTGTTTCCTGCCCTGCTGCGCATGGCAACATCAGACGTTCTCTCTTCCTGTTTGTTATGTCTTTATGATACAGCTTTTAGCCAGCAGCATGCTAGGCGTGGTTTCAACTGTGGGAGCTGCCGAATACTGGATGTTGTGATTTGCAGGTTCTGAAGTAGACCTGCATTAAAACTGGAATCATTTTCTACAGAGCATCACTGCATGGGACCCAACACTTCCAGATATCACTCTCTCTGAACACACAAACTCCAGCTAAAGATGAAGAAGCCATATGTAAACAGGATGCAGCATCCTCTCAGGAGCAAAGCATTTTAGGGGCAAAGTGGGAAACTGTTCTGCGGTCAGATTTGGTCAAATTTGAAGTTCTTTGCAGAAACCATGGACTACATGTCCTGTAGACTGACGTGGAGAGGGACCAGCTTGTTATCAACAGACATTTCAAAAGCTTCATCTCTGATGGTATGAAGTTGGGTTAGTGTCTTTAATGATCTGCTTACACATCTGGAAAAGCTCCATTGATGCTGTAAAGTACATTGAGGGTTTAGAGCAGCACTTGCTCCCATCTATTTGAGGGAAGGCCTTGCAATGGTACAACAGATTGGAAGTAAAGGACCATTCTGAGGTTCTTGTACTGTGAACTTATGGTAACAAACCATGTAAAACTGGCATTAAGACACTAAAACAACAGAGTTACTCCTCCATACTGTGGAGCTGTTTCACTCTCAGCTGGCGTGCACGTGAAAACCAAAATCAGCATGATTATCTGTGCTGGACAAGCACAGAACATGTTTGACCCTCCAATAAGCAGAAAAATGATTCAACACATGAAAATTGAAACTTTAGTGTCTGATAATAGTTTGATATAATGAAAAATGAACTTAGTCTATATTTCTGCCTAATTTTGTACATTTTTTATGTTGCTGAAGCACAAAGAAACAAAGTCAAAAAGTAATAAATATTGTGTAATTTAGTCAACTTAGCCTAAAAATAGTTTTAAGAGCACTGGCAAGGATCAAAGGGAGAGATTACGTTCTCCTGCTGGGATATGAGGCCAACTAATATTACACTGCTGAGAGCAGAATATCATGAGTTTATGTTTAACCCACTGCTCGGGGCTTTAAACCAAATATGAATCACGCCAAATATTAGAATTAAGGCTACATAGAGTAAACATGGTTTTCAATGGATACTTCAATCTCTTTGAAATCCAAAGTAGCAACTATGTCAAATTATATTTGTGAAAAAAAAAAACATGTTTCTGTTTAAATACTGTGAAAACACATTGTTCCACAGTGCGTCCTCATTATTCCTTTAAAACAAATAATCTATTCCAGACAAATTATTTGTTCTGTGATTGCGCTGTTTGGAAAACAAAGATTTCATCATCTCCTTCCTGTTTTTGCAATGCGACTTTGTCTCATGAGACATGCGGACTTTAGAGTTTATGGAAACACATAAACACAGCCTCGTGTCGACGACCGTGCACACGAACGGGCCGTTCGAGATGCACAAGGCATGAATCAGCGCGGTCTGCAGACCCCAATACTATAAGTTAGGTAAAGCACCGAAGGGTTTTAACTCTTTTCTTTCATCCTTGTTTCAGTTCTCCTGCTGGTTATCTCTCAGGTCAAATTTCAAACATTTCACACGAATTCATGAGCAGATAACTGGTAACTATCAGTGTAGAGAATAATCAGAGCTGCTTCGAGGCTTATGGTGAGGCAGTAAAGTTTCTAACAAGTGATTAATCATTTATCTACCTCAGATTTTAAAATCACCTGACAGCTGGCTATCTATGTGTCAACATTCCTCAATGTCAGTGTCAAAAAATATGCAACACTGATATAAATATGAGGAAACTGACAAATAATAACATTTTTTTTTAGTTGCTGTGAGTCGCTTGCTTTTGTCAGTGAGACCCACGAGATCTTCTCCGGTTACTCTCAAACATCTGCCATCACTGACACGTGGATTAATCTGTTTTTACACACACGATCTCAGTTTGACTTAATTAATGTCTCAACTGGTTAAATCATAAGCACAGATTCTTAAAAATGGCGACGTTTACATTTTTTTTCTGTAAAAAGTACATTTTCTCAGCCTTAAATCCTCTGATGCAAAATAAACACAACCAAAAGTATGAGGACATCAGGATATATAATTTCTGGGATTTTTCCACAAGATTTTGTGAGCCGCTTGCAGGGATTTGTTTTCACAAGAGGATCATTAAAGTTAAAGTTGGCTATAAATGCTGGTCATTAACGTCTAACTCGATTCATCTCAAAGGTGCTGGTTGGGTTTCAGATCTGGACCAGTAACAATAAACTGGGAAAACAATTTCTCTTTGTTTTTCTGCCTTTTCCACTAACTGTTGCTGGAGGTAAACTGGGTTTCTGTTTTTCTCTGACTGAAATGATACAATAACTCCAAAAGTTGCAGCATATAATATGAAAATATTTGCAAATGATTTAAAACAAAGGTTATTTCAATAAAAGGCTGAAAAATAAAATGTCAAATAAAAAAAACTTTTAATTAGTTTAATTTTTCTTATTAAACCATTAAATCTCCAGGACAAACTGTTGCCTACCAGCGAGGTCAACAAGGTATTTTCTTTTTAGACCCACTTAGTGACATTTTTCCCCAAAAAAGCGCCTAGCAACAAATCTAGTCTTTTTAAAGGCTAATTTACACAACTTTTGCTTAAAAAGCACAAAAAAGTGATGACTTGATGATGTAATTCATATGCAAATTAGCATGTGACATCATTTGGCGACATCTAGCGAATTTTTGGGTCAACTCCAGCTACTTTCTGTCAGAGACAGTTGGCAACACTGCCTGGTATATTTATAGGTTTTCTCCATACCCACAAACCAAGAACATGCATGTGAGGTTAATCTGAGTATCTAAACTGACCTTCAGGGGGTGGGACTTGTTCAAGTTGTAGCACACCTCATACCTGTTAACAGCTGGAGATAGGAACCAGCTCCTCGTCAACCCTGAACATCATGCAGATGAAGAAAATGGATGGATGGATACTTCAGTTTCTCACTTTGTCTGAAATCAGCTGTTTATATTCTTGTTTAATAAATTTATATGTTGTCATTGTATAAGGATTTTGTGTTAAGTGTCAGCGGCTGGAAGCCGGTGTTTGTGTTTGTACTAACCTTTCTCCTCAGGGTGTGGCAGACGCGTCATCAGGAGCAGGTGAGGTTCATTATCCTACCACTCAGTCTGGGGATAAAAGAGGTTTGGCAGCTTGAGAGGGACACCAGTTGGATTCACCCCTCAGTGTGGACCTTCCTCAACTCCTCTCAATCCAGTTTGGATTCCTATCTGGCCTCTCCGAGCACTCGACTCCCAGCACGGCTTCCACGCAGTGTCTCCGTCTCCGCTCCGGATCCCCACGCACCTGCTCCAGCATAACATTAACGATCTGTCCCCCCCTCCATCAACACACCACTCTGGCTCACTCCACCTGGACTCACCACCAATCACACCGCCACCCACGGACACCATCTCCTCCACTGGCAACGGCAGACTCCCTCCAGCTCCTCATCCTCCACCCGACCCTAAGCCAGAAAAGAACAAACACCATCACCACCTGTTCTCAACTTCTCACTAGTTCACTAACCTGTTCTCCCCCATCTGCCTCAGACCCTACCCGAGCTGTACCCTGGACATAGTTCCTGATTTCCTGGAACCCACTAATTGTTTACTGTTGACGTCATCTGACTTGTTGTTCGCACAAGACTCATTAAAACTGTTCTCCTTACCCTGTGTCGGTCTGAAGTCTGGGCATTGATACTAGAGTTCAAAAGAAAATCAAAATCATGTCATTTTGGTTTAAGGTCTAAGTTGTTTATTAAATTCTCGGCATCTGGTTAGATTCAGATTTTTTCTGTTCCTATGTTCTTGTGTTTGTTCCCTCGGTCTACTTATCTTCTGTTCGTTACTCTCACCTGCCGTGTGTTTGTTAATCAGCCAGCTGCTTCTGATCCTAATAACCCTCCATTTGTTTTATGTTTCATGTTTCAGGTCTTTAGGATCTCAGAACATACATGCTTTTATTCATTTTTAGTTTTCATTTTAGCACAAAAGAAAATTGTTTTTTTGGATTCAGCGACAAAAACCTTCGAATTATTTTTGCTGTTACGGTTAATGGGACAACATTCAAAAGCTATAGTTATAGTATTATCTCTTCCTGTACCAGAAAGCCTAAAAGAACAGGAAACACAATATAACCTGTCAAACTCTTCATTAAACTTTATTCTTTCAGTAGAAAAATTCCCCTGAAACAAACACAATCCCTCCTGTAATGTGGGAAGCCTCCGGTACTTGTGTGACTCAAGCCATCATGGCTTGTCTTCATCACAACCTGTGTGTAACTCATAAGACATTTCAATCTCTTATTTTCTTTTTTTTATTATTAATTAAAGCACAGATGTATGTATTTTGACTTTTACAGTTTTAAAACCATCTTAAATGTTTTTGTTGTAGAATGCAGCTTCCAAAAGTCTGAAAGATTTCCTACCTGTTTTTATCTTTACTTCAATTAATCAACAGCTCGTGTGTTTTGTGGACCTGCTCACGGACATGCACTTGCACATACAAACATTCCTGCTTTGAGATGAATAGAAGCCATTGATGTTTGTCCCTTTGAGGCCTGCTCCCACAGTGAATGTTGTGCTGAGCAGGTATGTAGTGGTGGGAAAACCGATCTACCCCTGGGCTCTCCTGCACCCCACCTCCCCTCAGACACCCCCGCTATTGTTTACCCCTCCATGTTTCCTATGTATCACTGTTTCCTGGGCCCCTGCTCTACCTGCCGGCACATTCTTGCCCCGTCGCTGTCAGAGCTTTTTGTGTTCACACTCTTTGTTGCTTTGCTTCCTCTGTCGCTCTGTCTTTATTATCTTGTTTGATTGCTCCTCTCCTCCCAGTGTACCCCATGTGTCTCATCTGTTAACGTCTGTGCACGGGTGACCTGCTTCACTCCGCCAAACAAACTGTGACACGCGATCAGGACAAGATAGTATAGGTGCATGCAGGCTGTTGGAAAATACGATCAGTTTGGTGCAGCCGCAACATTGTTTTTTGGGGGGAGGGGGTTATATGGTCAAAAGCGGAAGCACTAAAACCTGTCATCCTGTTCCAAAGATCTAAAAATCACCTGCAGTTAATAACTGGACAAAAAGCAACACAATTTTCTTTTTATCTTTTTTACTTCAATATTTGCAGTTTAAGAGCTCAACATGCCAATTTGTGTCCATGTGTGGAAGCTGTTGCAGCCAAATACACCTATTATGGTGCATTCACACCGGCCCAACCGTCAACGTCAGAAGCATCAAGTTTACATGTAAAGTCTATGGTGGAGTCCGTCAGACCAGCATCAGAGTCTCTGCGTCGCTTTGTGAGCGTCAACTTTTCACGCTTTTTTGAAACGCGAGCAATTCAGAAGTTCAGCTAGCTGAACTTTTGACGCTCTCGACGCTCTTGAAGCGGCATGTCAACCAGTCAGAGTGTCTCATCGTAGTGATGTACCTGAATGAAGCAGGAAGTCTTCAAACAGGGCGCGGGACAGATGGAAGTAGCGCTGGAAGCAAACCTGATCCATATGTAGCTCCTGGAGCAAATGGTTTAACTCCTCAAACTCAAACGCATCTGAAGAATGGGCTGTATCCACAAACGGAGTAAATAAAGCCAAGCTACTCTCTCTATATGATCCGCCATAGCTCAGAACATCCGATAACAAAGGAAGCCCCGCCTACGCGCTCTTTTTAACGGTCAAGCGTTACGAGCTTCAACGCCTACGCGTTCTGACTAGCAGGCGTTACAAGCTTCAACTTTCAAGCATCAAACTTGGAGCGTTATGAACGTTGCTTGACGCTGACAAAGCGACCGGTGTAAATGCACCATTAGTGTAGTAAATAAGGAGCTGTCCAAGCTAACACTCCCCCTTGTGGCTGCTATTAAACACGGCAACTTAACTCACTAATAACGTTACACAAGCATCAGAAAAAATAACACGTTGTGTGTTTTTCTTTGGCAAAGATGCAAACAACAACATTGTTAGCTGTAGCACTGTTATAACTTTTAGCTCAAACTTTTTGAGCTAAACAGGTTTCAGATTGTGTCACTTTGGTAAGTAAAATTATTGGTTAATCTGGCAGAATTAGTCAGATTTTATCTTGTTCACGAAGGTGAATTTACAGATAAAATATCTGATTTGCCAAAGGAGTGTAATTGTGGTAAAAACAATTATGGTATGTTCCTCTTGTCCTCTGAACTTCTGTCTCGTTTTGCGTTTCAGCTGAACCAGCTCGGAAAAAATAGACATCAACAGGCAAAGCTGTGTATGTTGTTGCTCTGTCTGGGTAAAAATCCAAATTTTACCCTCGAGATCATTTGTTGGTCAACAATGTGGAGATATCTGTAGCTTAGAGACAAGCTCATTTTATCTAAACTCTGTCAATCACCTCTGCATTGTTCTTACTTCACCCTCAAGCATTAAATGTAAAAGACCTAAATTACTGAGTGTCTTCAAGCAACGAAAGTACAAACTGATATAAATATAAAGTAACAGCCAAATCTCAGGAGTGGTTCAAATTTAACAATCCCAGATCCCAGATGTCAGAGGTTCGTTGACGGTTATCTTGTCATTTACTAAAACACTTAGTGACCCTGACACTTATCATCCAAATTTAAAGCCCCTTTCACCCTCCTTCACTGTTTTTCTCCCCTCCTCCGCTCAACTCCAAGACCTCCACCACCAACAAATATGTGTCTCTGATCTCCTTTCCCCTTCCGCAACCCACAATAATGCTGTCTCTTAAGTCTTTGCCCCGCACCCCTTTAGCCATCCCATCCACAGGGGGCCCCTAAGAGCTTGACTGGGTGGTCTCCCTCCCCTATCCCCCCAAGTCCAATCCACCCCCCCTTTTTTTAGGGGTCACAAGTCAGAGGTGAGGCCTGACAGTGTGTGGGAAACGTGCTGTACTATGTGCTGGGCCGGGCAGTAAGGATAGGAAGGAGTTCAGGCTAACTCGTTTCCTCCCTGGACCCTTAGTCGAGCAGCTTAATGGGACTTTGGGGTCAGTGGGACAGAGAAACACTGGTGTGTGTTACAGTTTTGATTTATTGAACCAATTTCTTCCCCAAACGTGAGCTTGTTTGGGTTGGGCGGGAGACAGAGCAGACTGGTGTAGGCTGAGGGGATCAAGAAAGACGCCGTACAGAATAATGGGCGGTGGGGCTTGTTCATGCGCATATGTGTATAATTGTGTCTGATGTGTGTATACGTGTGTGGCAACCTAGATCCCTTGTTGAGTGTGTGTTAACTTAAAGTGTTTATTAGGGGCTGTCTAGCCAGTGCAGTGTCAGAGAAGCTTAAAGTGATTTATTTGTGGGGCAAGTTTAGAAGCTGGTTATTTTAGCAGCAAATTGTTGTGTATTTTGGAGACGATGGCCTTGATTCAGTCCAGTGGAGGGTAACAAGTCTGACTGCAGGCAAAAACGTGTACGTGCTGGAAAATCTTTGAATAAACTTAAAATGAATAGTGTTTCAATTTGTTGTTAAAATCATTGCCAATCAGGGATTTTTTAGACTTTAATATGTAAAAACTGGCACTGAGTTTGTAAAAGCTGGTGGGATGTACTATATAATAAATACATTAATGTAAAAAATTAATTATTTCTTATGGCTTCGAATGACAAAAGGTTCCAATAAATATGTAATATCATTATGTGGGTTGCTGATATGAACCTGTTAGTGTAAACCTCTCCTTAAAAATAACCTGCCCAAAATAAACTCAATCTATCTCAAGATATGAGGTTTATTTGTATTATTTTGATACCTGAATAAAGATAACACTCCTGCTATTACTTCAGAGGTTTAATCATCTATATATTAGTGGCTCAGAGTGAATAAACATGGAACTCAACAGAAATAGACATTTTTAATTTATGGAGCTTGAATCCATATAACAGATTTTTTTGTCTTCCTAGTTTTATTTTTTGTTGAGGTATTTGTTTATTGTTATATTCTCTATTTTGCTTTTTTTCATGATTTGCTCTACAGCAATTTGTTGAGCTGTCTTGCTGTACAGTATGTTAAAATGCTCTATAAATGAACTTGAATTGACTTGATTAGCATCAAGTTGCACAACCACTACAGTTAGCCATTTCTGTTACGTGTCTTTAGCTTGTTTTTAACGCATATTCATATATTCATCAACTCTCTCCCCCTCACCCCACTGTCTCACTTGGGTCCTAAAGTTTATTAAGAAATGCACAGACATTTGAATTATTGCACAAATGTGTTGGACATGTAGACATAGCTAGTTAGCTAGCTACGTATGTCTAGCTAGTTTTTATGTTTATGTTTGTTATTCTTACTTTGATTTATTCTCTGCAACTTCATCCAAGACAAATTCCTTGTATTGTGCAAATAATATTTGACAACAAACTGATTCAGATTCTGATTTAGTTGCTAAGTGTTAAAATTGTGTTTTGGTCTTTTGGATAAGCTTCTACCCATTAGAATGTATCACATGATTAGCTTGGTAGCGTGTCGGATAAACCCTATAACTCCTTTAGTACTAGAGACACTAGGGTTTGTCAGTTTGTCAGCTGTTTGTCTGAAGTGAAAACACAGCCAACGTCCAGTTAAAAACACTGAAGGTCTTTAAAAAAAGCATAAAGAAATGTTGATCGAGATCCATTTAAAAGATTAGAAGAAAGTTTGGCTCCTTGAAAGCAAAATATTAAGAAACGAGGGTTGACTAGAATCCCAATCGATTGTTAGAGACTAAAAACAATCCATGGAAGTCCAAAGAAAACTTCCTGAGTTTCTATTATTCTCTTTGTCTCCATTTAAGTCCCCAACAACAAACACTTAAAAATAGAATGATGTTACGTGAGACTCATGGCAGCTTCCCCTATTCACGTGCACTGGAATTGATGGTTTGAACTTTTGTTAGCTGACTAACTTCATTTAGCAGCTTTTCTCCAGTCGCTGTAAATGACACTAAAAATCAATTATTGGGAGTTTTTTTTTAACAGAATTCTGGTTATTAGATTTGATTAGAGTCTTTGTTGTCATCGCACAGCAGTACAGAGAAACGAAATTGGGGTGCAGCTCTCCTTATGTGCAAAAGTGAAATGTAAAAAAAATAAATGGCTAAATGGAAACATAAGATGAAATAACAATAACTAAACTTAAAAGAATGAAAACAAACAAACAACGGAGAGATATTTACCAATTAAATGATTGTAAACGGGACAATGAGCTCATAGACATTAAAGAACAAATAAAATTGAGGCACTTTTGAGTTCGTATAATTGTTCTGATACTTATTGCACATGTGTTTGCAGTTAAATGCTTATTGCACATTTTGTTGTTGCATATTGTCTAGTTTATTGAATGGATTCTTGCACAGTTCATGGATGTTGTATAGGGTGCAAGCTTGTGTTGATGAAGTCAGGTGACATCATGGAAACACCCCAGGTAGGACTCTGTGATGAAACAATTACAGAGGAAATAAAAGCGCTTCCAAAACACACACCATGCATGTGCACATGACATAACTGAAGCTTTAGTGTGTATGGATGTCTGGGTGTTATTTTAAAAAAGAGGTGTGTGTGTGTGTGTGAGTCAGTCTCTTTTAAGGTGAAGGAAGTCAGGTAGAGACAGGGTTGCCCGTCCTGGCCAGGCGCCACCTGAAGCTCTGACTCAAGCAGCTGATTCAACGTGGCTACAGTCAAACAAATCCAAAATAAGCCTCCTCCGACATCCATTCATGCACACATCAAAAAGATGTTGTCACCATCCCACTTTCCTAAGACCTGCAATTCATTTTTCATGCCTGACAGCTGAATTTCACTTGGGAGCAGCAGCCTGATCTGACATTTGCCACTGGAGCAGCATTTCTCTTTCCACTGTATGAAGTTTAATTAGTTTCATGTGTAGTGTACTCTTACTATTAGTTACATATGTAGTGATCAAAGAGGAGACCTTATGGACTTTCCACCATAAACACAACATCAGGGTGAAATCTGCTCGCCTTCTAATCAATCCCAGATTCACGTGAGAGAGTTGTTGTATTTTCTTTTAAAACCTGTTTTTTTTTTTGTTGTTTTTTGTACGTGAAGCAGCAAAAGCAAACATCTTGTGAGGCGCACTTCAAATGATGTCCATATGCTTTTGTGTTGTTTACTCGAAGGTGAAGTCACACTCGGTTGTTCTCTCGCTCGCTGTCATGTGCTGGACACAGGAATGTGATCAGCACCTCGGCACTGCTGAAGGTTCCTGCTGAGAAATCCCAGCAGAGGTTATTTGTTTGTGCCCTGAGGGTTGGTGGATGAAGGGGTGGGGGGGATTAGGGGACTGTGTGATGGTGTGGGAGGGTGTCCTTTTGGAAAAGCTGTTGTAGCCTTAAGGCCTGCTTTTGTTTTAGTAGATGAGCAGGTAAATCAGACACTTACGCTGCGAAAGTTCCCAGGAGAAGTGGCTGGAAGTGTTTCAGAGGGTAAAATTAAGGAAAGGATTGAGGAGATTATAAAGTGATGTATGTTTACACTGCTGTGGGAGAGAAAAAGACAGGAGAGGATCGACCAAATTACCACTTACCAAGGCGAGATCTCATAACCCCGCCCCCAAAAGTTGTCACTCGTACAGATAAGTTCAGACTTTCAGTTTTCGTACACCTGATTGAGATCAACGGGTTGTTAAACTGAGGGTTTGAATCAGGTGTGTTGAGTCAGATTTTAAGCCCAGACAGCGCCACCTTTACAGATCTTTTCTGATTTTTAATATTACAAAGTCTTAACTGAACTTTCCCCGGTTTTGGAATAAAAGCTGCGAAAAAGCAAAACAACATTTCAGAACATAAAAGAAAAGCGAGCCAAAATAATTTCAACAAAACTCTGCACAAAATCGTCTAATCTTAAACCAGAACAAGGTAACGCAAAACTGTAGCAACAAATTAAAAACAAGACAGCAAGAAAACGGATCTAAATCTGAACACAGAACTGAAGCCAGAGAGGAACAGCATGTCTTCATTCCTAAACTATAGATTTATACAGTCTAAACAAAATGATAGATTATTTTTTTGCAGGTCAGATGAGGATAACGAAACCACTTTATTGTGGTGAGATGGGTGTTTATCCTCTGAGTTTAAAGGAGCCCAGCAGCTCTGTCTTTACTTCCTCTCTCTTGTCATTGTTCCTCACCTCAAATCAAGGGTTCTGTGTAAACAGAACTGGATCTCGTTTCCATTGGGAGCCTGTCAGTGTGCTTTAACCACTGTTTCATCATCTACTTATGTCCTTGCTGCAAACAGTAGCCATGCAGACTTTTCACCTTGGTCCAATTTAAAAGGGTAAACTTGGTTTGACGGGTGCACTGCTGGTTTTTTTCCCCTCTCTATCAGTTCCTTCCACAATAATATCAACTTTAAAATATTAAATTGTTTCAACTTTGGGGCAAATTCAGTATATCTCAAGATTTTTCCAAATTTTTTTCTAATATTTAATGCCAATTAATCATATCAAGTTAATTCATGTTTTATTCACACAAATCAAGCTTCTACCTTATATGAGATAAATAGAATATTAGCTTTAAAAAAACAAATAAAGATAAGAGTTGCAGTTTGTGTTGCTCTGATTGTGTTTGGAGCTTTGCAGGGGGTTGTGGGCTGAAAACCGAATTAGAGGAGCTTAAAGGAGAACAGCAGGACATGTTGACTGGTTGGACGAGAAGACGAGAATCCGCCACAATATCACGTGCACAAAAAGTCCAACCAAAGCCCAGGTGTTTAACACCTGCAGCTGTGGTTGTCTACACAAGCCATCCAATTACATCATGTCTTGAGGTCAACGACCTTCAAGTTTAGAGACATATGAGTAGGAAAACAAATACTTTTGTTAATTGATTTCCCACACATTGTTTAAACAGGCAGCAAGTTGGTTCTCTAATCACATATTCAATATCATAACAGGAAGATTTCATGCCTTTTATTGTTTAGATCTTACAAAATAAAATGCAATGTTAAACAAATTGTGTTTGCAATGAATTGGGTGAGACTAAACAAATCAAAACTGACGATGAACGAAATCCTCTGAGTACATTCTTTGAGATTTCCGATTTTTTTAATAAACAAAGGCAGAATGCTATCTTTGATTTGTGGGTGTCGTGGTCAGCAACGTCATCCATCACACCTGCTGACTTCATCCTGTCGGAGCGGCTGTTATCGCTCACTCACACTCGCTGCAGGACGGGCCAGTAATAACTTGCAGGTCTCCGCAGATGATCTACATGTGACGGTTCCCTCCTGCCAACTGATCAGAAGTTACAAAACTCAAAGCCAGTTTATATACAACAATGTGTGAAAATGTTAAAATCCCAGGAGGAAAAATTGTGATTTTTTTTTTTGACAGGTGTGACAGGAAGGAGGTTTGGTGGAGGGATATAAATATGTGTATGTGTGTGTTAGAGAGAGATAACCAGCTAGTGACAGAGTAAGCAAATAAGGACAGGGAAAGATAACATTAGAGGCAGAGATTTGGTAATTAGTGTGTAGGGTTTCTGAGTTTCTCTACAATTGCACTTTGGAGTGACAGATTGGAAGTAATGAGGCTTTGTGGGGAGAAGGGATTTCCTCCCTCCTCCTCTGCAGGCAGGGAGCTGCAACTTAAACCTTTTCCTTTCTGGAACCATTTGCCTTTTGTGTGCATGCTTTAGCTAAAAGCTCGTTGAATGGTGGTCTGCAAGTTCAATCTAAAGAACAACTGTGAATTAAGAAATATAAATCTTTTTTTTTTTTGCAGCGGGAAAATGAACAAGCACCGACAGTCTAAAAGATTTCCTTTCCCTCTGGGAATCTGCAAGATGATCTTCACAGCAGATCTGTATGAATTCCATATTCTGTAAATGACATCATGCAGAAATTCCTTAACAAGTTGCATCCAGCGTGCATCAACTCTCAGGCTGTGATTGATTATTTTAACAGAAAAGAAGACAGGGACGCATCAGGGCTTGTTGCTAATAGAAAAATTATGCGGCGACGTGATTGCAGCAGATGAGTCCGAGAGTTCAAGCAACTAAGTGATGCAACATGTGAATGAAAGGACTTGTGGCTGGATAAAAGGGGGAGGAACTTTAGGAATAAAAGTTTTTAAAGATCTAAACCGTTTCTTTTTGATGAAAATGAATAATGAAAATCAGTCTGTGTTGCGGCTGGTGAGACGTTCAGTGGACGTCAGTAAAAGTCTATCTCCTTCTAGAGTGAGGACGTCGCTGAAGGTTCCTCTGTGTATCTTCTGTTTTTCCACTCCGACTGAATAATTATCTCACCGCAAAATCTCCTTTTCTCCTCCTGTCTGCATGAAAACCAGGTGCTTTGTCCAGACATGTGATGAACACTATTTGACTTTTTAAAATCCTTAAAAAAAAAAAAAGAAATCAACAAAAAAAACTTTTAGAAACGTTTTGTTTTAGGATTTAAACCTTATCTGAGAACGAAAATGATTCATTCAACTTCAAAAACTTGATGGATTTGATCTCCTCCCTGGTTTGGGACCATCTCAGGATCCTCAGGATGAGCTGGAGAGTGACGTTGGGGAACTGGGTGTTGGACTTCTCTCCTTGACCTGCCGCCTCCATGACCCGACCTCGGATATGCGGTTGAAAACGAGTGGATAAATGGATAATTACTGCAGCACATAAACAAAAAAACATAAACCCCCTTTTGGCTCCTCCAAACACTTGACCACAATCAACCTCTGGCCTCCTCCAGGCTGTGGTTTGACAGTGTTAAACATGGAAGGAGAGCAGAATTAGTGGCCGGGAGGTAAAATCAACTGAGTTTGTGCTCTGGAGGAAGATGTTTGAGGGATATAGAGACTATTTAGATCATAATCTGCCTCCCAGGAGGTCAGCTGTTTTTTTTTCCGCTGTAGATCTTGACCTCAGATCTCTTCTGTCAGCTACATCGTGCTGGTGTCCACGATCCGCTCACGAAAAGATAAAGATGGCAATTAAAGTTTTAATTTAACGATTTGGCACCGATTCCATACAAAAAAGCTGGTGTATTTCAGAAATGCAGTTTGGATTTATATGCTCACAACTCATGTTTTAATTTACTGCCAAGTTTCTTGTTCTGATTTCAAAGGATCGTAAATCCTGATTTCAGCCAACCAGCTCATGTGGAAAGGATTTTGTGTATTGTGCAATTACTGAATATGTACAGAGATAATATTTGGAGTTTTTTTATGCTTCCATCGTATTATTTCCCACAGGAGCACAACAGGCAGAGGGAGAAATGGTGAAGCACACAAACATCAGCCAAGAGAAAAAATTACAACGTTCATGTGAGTCCAAGTAATGAAATCTGAGTCTAATTAAGGGAATCGTTAACATGCAACAACGCTGAATGGGAAAATGCTCTTAATTTGAAAAATACTTTCAAATGCAATGAGCAACATAAACTACACATTAAGAATCAAAAGACACGGACAGGTAGAAACTCAAATGATGCAAGTAGATTATTTGCATATTCCGTAATTGCGCAATACACAATATTCGGTGCAACGCTGCACCAAAATTATGTTTGTGGTCTACACATTCATGCATGAATCACCTTTGAAGCGCATCACATTCAGTGGTGTGATGCAACTTCCTGGGATGGTGAAGACCTGGTATCCCTCAGACGGGCTTGTACCTGTTGCCTTCAACACATGAACAGGTCACAGGTAGAATAAAATGCACCATGTCAAGTCAGTTATCCAATTACTCAACAAAATATGCTGTTAAATACTAAAGAAGATGAAGAAACAACCAACACGAGTCGCTATAAGTGGTTTACAAACAGCTTGAATTCAGGGAGACTCCTAACTTCTACTAGAGTAGATATAGAATGTATCAGATGGCTCTCTTTCCATTACCATCAGAATGACTAAAGCAGATGTTGCTTTTTTTTTTTCTTTTCTTCAGAGAATATTTTTTTCAAAGTTTGCGTCCTGCTCACAGAGTTCGTGTTCTTCTGCGTGTGTGAGGCAGATTGAGCAAAAACACACACACAAGGTGAGGAGATAGAAACTGACATTGACGCCTCTGTGTCCAAACAAATACTTTCATGAGTACACACATAAATACACCTCCTCGGGCTAAATCCGGACTGTTGTCTTCGACGCACACAAGCAGTCAGATTCTGTATCAGTGAAGGTCTTAATGACCCTTACCTCATACTAGTCATGGCTTTGTTTCTGTATATAAAACAGCAGGTCATCAGCACATCGCTGTGTGTTATGCTGTATAGGAGTGACTCATGACGGGACAAACACTTTTATATGTAGGTAAATGTTTGCCAACAATAGAGTTCACCTGTTTGAAGAAGTGATTCACTCAAATGACTGTTTGCTGTAAACACGCTGCGTGGTTTCATGTGGGGGCCTCCCTGACGTGCTGGCTGCTCTTCAGTCTCACATCAAAACCATTTGTGCAAAGCGAGACGTTTTCTGATTATTGTACTTTTGTTTGTTTCGTATAATCATATACACAAATGCTGCGTTTGCAATGCCGTCCAAACAAATATCCACTCTGATGATGACGCTCGCATTAAGACAGGAGGACAAGAAGGAAAACAAAAGAGACAAAGACTGACTGAGCACCAAGACGATCACAAAGGAAAACACCTAACGGAAGGAAAACCCCTCCTTTTTCTCTTTCAGCCTGCATGCTGAACACCTTTTGCGGCCAGCCTTTTCTTGTAGCCCACCTTAGGAAAACATCCGTGCCCCCACACGATGCTGAGCCTGGTGTTTCCTTCTGTCTTTAATCTTTGTGAAAGGAGCTTTTAACAAGGCTGGGGAGGATGAGTGGATCTGCCAAAGGAGAACAAAGGCAGGGAGGAACTCTGAGGGATGGTAGCACAGTGGAAAGGCTCTGTAATTTATCACCTGTTGCCCTTGGGCGGCCGGCTCTCCACGCCCTGGGCTCTTTGAGAGTTTTTGTGTGTGTGCAGGCATGAAGGAACAAGGGAGTAAAAAGGATACATTATTACTCAGTGTTACTCAGTCCACAAAAACTAGACAAAATTTTGAATTTTTTTGCAGCACAAAATGATTTCTGTATGTTTCGGAGCTGATTTGGGGGCAAGAAACTGACTTCAGCTCGAGCAGAGAAAGCAGCAGAAAAAAACCTCTAATGCACTTTACAAAGCAGAAAAGAAATGATGCAAAGTAAATGTTTAATACATCACAGCAACTGATACGTGGAAGTTTCAGTGGTGGTGATTCAGTTTGCCATCTGTTGAAAACACTTATCAAGTTTCACTGTCTTTGCCTGCCACCTTGTGACTGAGGGCTGCGCTCACAGATCCCGCTTCTTTTGTGGAAGTAAGAAATCCTGAATAAATTAGATAGAAAACAACTCGAAAAGTTTATGGTCTTTTTAATTTTTTTTTCAAGTTATAATTTTTACTTTGTTGTTGTTATTTAACTCTTCCTAAATTCCATAAGTGATTTATTTGTTCTTGTTTCATATCACTATATGGTTGTCAACAGGAAACCTTAACCATCATTACAAACAGAGGCTCTGTACCAGGAAGTCCTGACTTTCTGGGCTCTTTGATCTCTGGGACTAGGTCTAATACTTTTTAGTAGTGCATTCATGCCCTTACTAACATTTCTGAAGAAAAACACACTAAACGTATAAACAATAGATAACTACAAAAAATCTGATTAAATCATTCAATGTAGTTTATTATTTAATTTCTGGAAAATTATTAATTTGGACACAATTTAGTGACTGCCACCTGATGTTGCCTTTCGGTGTTCTCGTTTCCAGCATTCGTGAACTGACGGAAAGTTAAACACCAAACATGGTCGACAAAATCTGTTTCAAAATATGGAAGAAGGATCAAGATAAATATACATTAAATCAGTTACATATGAAAACTACATATATGGTTAAACTAATCATATCTTTGAAACTTGGACAAGCATTTTGCTTAATTTGTACACGAACTGATTCGGCTATAGAAACTATAAATACATTGGTACTTGAACGCATCACAACTAGAACACGGATGACGTAAGACGCAGCTGCCGTGTTTGGTTGTGGTCTGAGCAAAGCAAGCTAGGAAGGGATCAAGGAAATCTCCAGCATCGTAGATAAACAGTGTGAAGCGGTTCACTCGGTGAACACACAGCTGTCACAACACCAAAACAACCGTAAAGGGGTCCTTCACACATCGAGGGTCAACATGTCGGAGACATACGGTATGTTGGTGACGGGTTGACCGTTACAGAAACCGCTCACTGGGCTCTGACTGACTGGCTCTTAGCGACGTCGCTAGTTAGCTTGTTTATCCATGATTATGTCATATCTTCAGGCTGTTGTCGTGAATATTTAACATTCTCCATTTCACTATGATAAATCCACAAATTGTGAATATTCTGTGTGTTTTGTTTTACTAAGCTATCTTTTTACAACGATGGCGGATTAAATTGCCGAGTTCACGTCAGCAAACAGATGGCAAGACGTTTCCAAGTGAAAGTTGACCAAACTTTGGGTGAAATGCAAAAGTAGTCTGTCGATACACAAAGGTGGTGCCGTGAGACGTTCAGGTTACTAGAGCTGGTTGAAATTCAAGCCGAATGTGTGACTGTATAACCTAATATAATTAGATTGTTAGCATGTATTTGTAGATGTTATCATGTTGGTGTGAGGTAGCTTTCAGTTACAAGGCCCAGAAGAGGAAGTTGAATACTTTGAATCCCTCATTCACCTGTAAAGCAGCAGCTGCTTGATGTTTACATCTTTTCACACCCTGAGTTAAAACAAGGTCATCAAATCGGCTTGGATTTCCACAAGGTTTGAGTATAAATGCACATCTGTAATATATATATATATATATATATATATATATATATATATATATATATATATATATATATATATATATATATATAAATGCAATTTTTGAACTCAGTAAAAACTGATCTGTACTGCATGATGACTGTAACAGAATATACTATTACTTCAAGGGAGGTTTTTTTTGCTTTAACTTGACCCTTTAACCACCAAAGTAGCAGAATTGCACCAGCTCCATCCTTTGAATAAAGAAAACCTTTTAGTATATTATTAGTATTTTTATTGGCCACCAGTTGACAGTGATGCATATCTTTAATTTTAACACAACACGATGACAACCAGGGTCTCATATTATACATCTGAATCTTATTAAATCTCCCTTTTGTTTCAGATATTTTTCCCTCTCTGGCAGCTGGAACGTTGCTTTAAAAATTAGTGAAAATAGGAAACATAGTCAGGCTTGTCTGCAAGCTTTGACAGGATTTAATCATCTGTAGTTAGTTTTTTCTTTGCAACAATAGAAAAAGCACAAAAGGCTTGACACCGCAGAGCCGAAAGTTTTGAAATGCCACACCATTATCCTCTCCTGTTGCACACTCAGACCCTCACCATCTGTTTCTACTTGTATCCCCCCCAATTTCTTGTATGAAACTTTATCCATGTGGGTTGTATATATGGAAAAGTGCCAGCGCTAATGGTAGCTGTAATAACCTTTTATCGATTTCTGTCTCGGTCTCCTACAGCGTCTCCTCTGAGAGAGGAGTAGTGGAATTGGCTGAAAGATCACATAGACCATAAGTACATGTTAAATGGTTGCAGATGGTATTTGTGTGATGTGAAATTTAGACAAATATTATTTCAGCATGTTTTGAATTTGTTTTTTTCCTGATTGTAGGAGGAATCTTTAGGTTGATCTGAGAACGAGTGGGTTACATGTCTCATTTCAAATGAACGTGGGATTCGGTTCCCACGTAGAAAGAATACGTCAGACAGATAGAGCTGTTTTCCACTTTCACCATCACTTTGACATATTGACAGCAGGATGGTTGTTTGTAGATCTCACTGGGAAATTTCGAGGAGTTGTGGGAGGATTGTGAATCAGCTGAGTCAAGCTTCAGAGTCTTGTCAGTGGTTGAGATGTACAGCTGCAGTCACAGAGGAAACATTGATCATTTTTAGATTTTACTTCAGCCATTCAGTTGAAATGAATTTGACCTCTGAGCTTGTGTTGCTGATTTAACACGCGCTTCAGTAAAAGATGATGCACCATAAAGGTTGCTGTTGGAGGGGGTGTGGCTGAGCCCTCCATGCAGGTCATTTTTGAAGGGACTTTCGAGTGTTTCCTTCTGCTTTGCACTTCCTGTGTGCAGAGGCCGTCTTTGTATCTGAAACCAGCTCTCAGGAGGACAGGTGTTGCTGTAATCAGGATTTGATCTCACAGCCTTAAGCCGAGTTCCTACTGTGCAGTTTTTCTCTTTTATTGTGAAATAATCAGGAGAAAAAGCTTGAGTTGTGAGTGTAAAGCTGCGTTCTTTTGTTGTTGAGTGCGACTGATTGAGCACTCCCACAACCTATGACAACATAGCAAGCAGTGTCGGGAATTTTCGGGTGAAGTTGTGCAGTGCAGCTGCGGCTGCGACCAGCGTGCATCCACAGCTGGCTTCTCAGAGGGTTAATGCTGTGATTTTTGTTGCTGAGGTCGTAAACTCTGGCATCAATTAAATCTCACAGCGCACCGTGTGATCCAGCTTTTAGAAACAGACCATCACACCCAAAGTTCTTACTGATACTCTTAATCCAACAATCCAGGGGCATCATGAGATTTTATTTTTACAAGAGAGACCTAAATAAGGAGTTTGACTTATAC
The DNA here is from genome assembly GCA_006937955.1 of Pachypanchax playfairii. NCBI lineage: Eukaryota > Metazoa > Chordata > Actinopteri > Cyprinodontiformes > Aplocheilidae > Pachypanchax > Pachypanchax playfairii. Next base: position 3,106,315 of record SSNP01000024.1, on the reverse strand, counting down.
TACTACTATAATATCCAGAGTCACTTCCTGTGTAAACCCCCCCCCCCCGTTATGTTTAATAACATGTTTAATTTCGCCTTTTTTTTCAACCAAGACAACGATAATTATTCAACAATAATACCTGGTATGTGTTTACTGATTACCTCTGTGGGGCTAATTTGAGTTTGGTGAAATCGTGGCGTTAATAGAATTAAGGGTTTATCTGAGATCGTCTGTGAGGATGAAGAGCAGCAGCTCTGCCGCCAGCGTTTCTGTCGCACTGCGCTTCACCTCCTCTCCTCTGCTCGCAGACTTCCTCTTCAAGTTCCTGGTGATTGGCAGCGCTGGAGCGGGAAAGTCCTGCCTCCTCCACCAGTTCATCGAGAACAAGTGTAAGTCAACAAGTGTGTTATTAAATGGACTCGGTTACAAAATTAATGCCGTCAATCTCGTGAAAATGAGACCGTTTCAGTCAGAAAAATAAAAAGTTGCTGCGTGAAATGAACCCGTCATGCTGTGGTAAAATGTGTCCAGATTTCAGACATGAACAGCAGGTGATTATTAAGTGTTGTACAATATGTCTGTTCCCAATGTAGGACTTCTTAAAAGAGAACACAGATTAAATTAAAGCTGCTGTTTGTTTCGTTGCACTTTTAATGCTGCGTATTTCAGTAAAGTCTGAATAATATCCATGAAGTCTTAACAACCGCAGCTTTTCATCTTGTTTCCGTGCAGTTAAAAAGGATTCCAACCACACCATCGGTGTGGAGTTTGGTTCCAGGGTGGTCAACGTTGGTGGGAAGACGGTGAAGCTGCAGATCTGGGACACGGCGGGGCAGGAACGATTTCGGTAACGGCACTCAGAGTGTTTCTTGCGGATGTTTTGGTAGTCAGTAAGAGCAACACGTTTTACTGAAAATCCCGGTTGGAGACCTCTGAGAACATCAGCTGGTGCATGAAGTACCTGGTTGATGATCGTTTAAATCAACAGGCTGTTTTTGTTTCACGCTGCTGATTTTCTGAATGACTTTTAAAGGTTGTCTGTGTTTGTTTCGCAGCTCTGTAACACGCAGCTACTACCGAGGAGCAGCTGGAGCACTTCTTGTCTATGACATCACAAGGTAAAATGAAAGGCCTGGAGTTTGTTCCGCCGCCACCTTAAAAAACCAGAGATTTAATCTGAAACCAGTGACGGAGTTCTAATCGTTTAGTTCAAATCTCAGGCAGTATCACAAGCTGTTAGCGCTCGCAGTCAGGGACTTCCACATCAGTATCTGTAGACTCACTGGGGTTATCACTGATTTGATGTCTGTAAATTTGATGAAATGTGGCAGCTTTATTGAAAGGGATGGACACCAAAGTTTTAATCTGAAAATTACAAGTTGCTTTTATTTTGTAATCAAAGAAGCCCATGATGTAATTATCTGGACTCAAAATGAAATTCACTGATCAGTTTTTATTTTACTCTGTTTATTGCTGTGACCATCTCACTTGGTGTTTTCATCTGAGCTGTAACAAACTAAACTGCAGTTCGGTTTAATGACTGAGGACCTGGACTGATTCTGTGTGATCTGAGTCCTGCGTTTGGAAAACTCCAGCTCGAGATCGAGGAGTTGTGAAATCAAGATGGACCGAGTCCAGGAACACAAACGTTTGGCGTGGGGCTGTTTAGATAGAGTACAGGAAAATAAGTTAAAATAATGGGGGAGGGGGGGGGTTCCGGCAGTTTGCAGAAGAAAACACACGAACCCTACTGAGTCACCTCATTTCACGACTCTTGTGTACGTCAGTCTGCGCTTGTTAGTGAAAACAGCTGTTAAACATCACACTGTGGACCCACACCCTTTGTTCTCCTCACTGACCTCATGTTACCATGGAAACCAGTGACCTCAACCCAAAGACGTTTCCTTGAAAGTCCTTGTAACATTGGTCTTAACTGGCTGCTATAGAACAGTATAGTGTAGGTTGAAACTGTCCTTCTGTTTGTTTGTGTTACAGTCGAGAGACGTACAACACTTTGACTAACTGGCTGACAGACGCACGGACACTAGCGAGTCCCAACATCGTTATAATCCTGTGTGGGAACAAGAAGGACCTGGACGCAGACAGAGAGGTGACCTTCCTGGAAGCTTCACGCTTTGCTCAGGAGAACGGTAACTGACTTCAGTTCTGGATTATCTCACGTTTCAAGTCTTTGCTTTAGTTTCTGGGTCTTTTTTCCTGATTGAGCTTGATGTCATCTTTTCATCGCCGACGCAGAGCTAATGTTTCTAGAGACGAGTGCTCTGACAGGTGAGAACGTCGAGGAGGCGTTTCTAAAATGTGCTCGCACCATCCTCAACAAGATAGATTCAGGTAAAATTTGCTTGGTTTGTGTGAGTTTAAAGAGTTTTCCGAGCACGCGTCGGTGACGTTTCGGTTTCTGGTTAAAGGGGAACTGGACCCGGAGAGGATGGGCTCAGGAATCCAGTACGGAGACGCGTCGCTGAGGCAGCTGCGGCAGCCAAGAGGCACGCCAACTCAGAACAAGCAGCAGTGTAGCTGCTAAGGATCGGGGCGCCGTCCCCACCTGAACCCACAGGCCTGCACAGACAGGACGCCCCCTACAGGTCAGTGACGGGTCATCACATCAAGCAGGAATAGAACTACAAGATTTTTCTTTTGAAGCTGATTGATCATGGTTTTCTTAAACAGCCCAGCTCAGGGTGTTTTTTTTTGAGTGTGACCCCTCTCACTGCAGCTTCATGCAACTTAGATCACCTGGTGTTTGTGGAGAATCCCCGACCCCCTGACTTGGCTCAGTTCTTGCTCCTGCATCAGGACTGGGAAACTCCTCATTATGAACACAAGATCATAAAGAAGGGACGTCGTCTTCATCGGTTGATACCAGATCAGGATGTTTGTCTGAGCTTCTCTGCTGTTCATCTCTCCGCTTGTTTTACCTCCAAGACGCTTTCTACATTTGCACATTGTTAAACAACAGCAGTGTTTTTCTTTACTCCACCTCTCCTGACCCGATCTGACAGAAACTCAATGTGTGATTGAGAAAATCAGCCCAAGTATCTACAAAAGTGAGCTTAAAGAAAAACCTTTATGTCCCATAGAAATAACCATCAACCATTTCTTCATCGTAACCAAGGAAATGGACCGATTTCTATGGTTATTATCGAGCAATTCTTCTTCTTTGATCTGAAAATTTTGACTGCATATCAGTAAATTTAGATGGACTTTAGTCAGACGAGCCCAACGTGTTGAATCATGGAGTCTTACACTGAATGTGCACAAAAAAAATGCACTTTTATATATCATAGAGAAATGTTTGTGTGTATCTATAGCGTATTACTTCTAAATTGTCTCTGTATCAAAGACTTTAGTTCAATCACTCCACTGTACAATGAAAAAAAGCCAAACCTGTGGGTCATGTTGAAAAGCACAAAGAAGAGAAAATGTCTTTTTCTAAGGATTCCAAAGTTTTGGGTTTTATGAGTCTCACCAAATGTTTAGAATTCGTGAATCTGTACTTAATGAAAGATGAAGGCTCCATCCACACTACTCCAGGTATTTTTAAAAACTGCTCCCCCGTCCACACTCTGAGAAAAATGTTGATTTTTATTACCCCATTTGCCAAAGTGGAGATTTTTAAAGCTTCTCTTGATGAACCATCGATATGGATTAATAACTAGACATGGTGTCTCCTCCTGCTTCTATTGATTTTATATATATATATATATATATATATATATATATATATAATCTCCTTTACAGGCATCACCATAATGTTTTTATGAAGCCAGAGTTTGCTCACTGAAGACACTGAAAGTCCCACCTACTCACCCGTGTTTTTCATATAAATAATTAATATTAGAAAAAAAGAATAATTGCACGTCAGACAGTAAAGGTTCAAACTGCATGAACCAACAAAAATAAACACCTGAAAAAACTGATCTAAGGTGTATTTATATGTCTTAATCAAGAAAATGTTGAATTTCTTTGCATGGAGGAGGCGGGACTAAAAACAAGCATTAACACGTTGATTCCCACATGTAGTTATTATGTATCTTAGTTATAATGGTGTGGTCCAGCAATCGTATATATCTTGTAAATACAAAACATTTAACCGGGACTTGAAGCCAGAACCATCATCTGGACCTCCGGTGGCTTTTTCCTTCACAACTTTTGCTCCAGGTGCAAAAACAGTGATGAAGATGTTTTCTGTCTGTCTCACTTTGTCGACTTCAGATGAGATGAACTGGTTTATAACTGGGAGGAAATTGTAAATGTTCTAAAATAATGTGAAATGCTGGAGAATCTTTATTGAAGAAGGTTCTGTTTTAATTTGTGCTTCACGTGGACGTTCTCCTCTTTATCTCATTATTCCAGTATTTCTTGTTAGAAGACTGTGAACTGGGAGGTTTTTATAAACAAATTAAAATAATCTGATTTTCATGGAAAAAGTATCTGGAGTAGTTCAGATGAGGCTGATTAAACCATGTGATGTTCCTGCAGTTATCACTGATAAGATCGTTTGTAGCGCCGCTGGAGGAACACAAGGTTCCAAGTTCTTAGCGTTCTCCACTTCTGACCTTCCATTGAATGATACGTTCTGCCTCTGTCTGCATCATAAACTGACCCAAGAAAACCAAACAGACACATTTCTGTCCTTGAGCTCATGTCCCTCCATCCAAACATCAAGAAACATGTTGCGTTTCTTCTATTCAGTGACGGCTCCTCTGCTGAAAGTGCACTTTTAATTTAACTGAATGATTCTCGTCTTGTTAATATGCTGTAACTATTGAAATGTACATTTAATTTTACTTGAAGAGTTTTACTGTAATAAATATTTTAACCTAGATGTTGTCATTTCTTACCAAAAACAACTGAGAGTATTGATTCTTTATTTCTGATGTCACGTGGTAGCGAACACGGATGTGTGTCCGTCAGCAGAAACGAATCAAACTAATAAATCAGTAAAACAGATTGGTGGTTTCTCTGTATGTGCTGTACAAGTCACAGTTAGCAGGAATCAGACATTTTCTCACCTGTTTTCTTTGTAAAATATGTGATATAATCAGTCTATATACTGCTGTACATCTCCAGTAACCCGTCCTGTAAATAAGATTTGTCTATTGTGAGTATTGTTGTAATTTATGCAAATCCCAGTAAACTGCTTGGTTTTCACTTCACGTTTCCTTTGATGTGTGTTTTATTAAACCGTCTGGAACATGAGTCGGACATGTAGAAAGAAGCCTTCTGATTTATGGCTGCTGACTAGACAGAAATTTATGTGCCACTTCTGTCACTCAGTCCAGTCGTTTCTTTCAGGAGCTGAGGTGAGGTGATCGGAGGACTCATGCGATGACGAGTAAATGCCCTCTGTGTCAGATTGTCTGGATTTACGCTTTCAGGTCGATGGAGTAACGACTGCAGAGGTTCAGTACTGTTGAAGTGGATATATTGATGGATCTATTGATCCTGTGTCAGCTGACAGGATGACCTCATAACCATTACTTGATTTACAACAGTTTTTCAACCACTAGATGGCGCTAAAACACAAGCCAGAGAAATCAATGACAAACAACTGGATCACTTCATCTGTTTATTTACACAAAATGGGACATATAGGTGTTGAATTCCAGACAGTAACACACGTCTTCCGTCAGCAGACTCACATGACGAAGCAGAACATATTTCACTATAGATTCATCATAAAAAACTTCATATAACGACCTGTTTGACTGGATATGGTTAAAATTAAGACGAACTCCAGCAGATGGATGTGAATGAACCGCTCACACAGGGAATTTAAAATGGAATCTGCAACGTCAGAGGAATGTCGACATTTTAAACAATTCAGTTGAGTAAGAACAACCCTTTGAGTTATTACTATTACGTTTCACAATATCTGATAGAAGATACGCTGTACACACACATCACACGAAGCCAACGTCACAGTAACTACTGTATGTAAGACACACTGTGTCCAGGGTGCGTTCTGTGTTTATATGGATAACGAGCTCCGTTAGATGCACCACCATCACCATGACGCCTGACACGCCACTCATCCTGAACTGTACTGGGTCAGTTACTCTGAAAAGGTTTGAAAACTCCCCAGACTTTTCTTGGTGTGGATTTGTAGCTTCTCACACGGGTCGTTATCGCTGCTTTATCTTTATAGTGCTCGTTAGTTCCAGTAGTGCCATTAAATAAATGTTGAGGTTAATGAGATACAGAGAGGAGAGGAGAGAGAGCAGTTTGCACGGGAATAAATGCAAAGACAAACGTTTGCCTCTGGTTACGTGAAGAAAACACAGATTAGAACATTAATGGGATTATATGAAATGTTAATGAGATTAAAATCTGTAAACCTGGTGACGGCTGTAGCTGTTTGACAGAATATTGAGACATATAGACTGTTATGGCAAACACTTGGACTGAAATATCTATATGTAAACAATATTATGCTAAACACCCCCCCTCTTGAAGATAAGAGTTGGCTCTGTGAAGAAGAGGGAGGGGAAGAGATGTGGTTCCTTTGCAAAGTGAAGGTCGAGTTGGGCAGCAGATAAGTGCGAAGGAAGGACAGACTGTTACTCAAGAGACTGGAGCATGAGGAGCTGCTTGAGGACCTTGGTCTGACTGGTCTCCCTGATCTCTCCTGCCAGGAACATCTCGTCCACCACCGTGTACACCTTGAAACACACACAAAAAAGCTGAGGCCACATGCGGGGACGTTTTCTTCTGAGCACATTTAGGAGTTTGTCCTTTACGATAAAAGAATGAACTATTAACCTCATCTGAACATTAAGAACTTCTCCCAGTTCTCATTCAAAACTCAGAATAAAAAGTCAAACACACAGTGCATGAACTTTCTCCTAATGTGTCTCAATAAAAAACTCGAAGACAAAAAACTGAAACGGACAACAAATATCAACACGTGAAAGGTCATAAGTGTGTTTCAGTTCTACATTATCACCCTAAATAAGGAAGAGGACGATTTAATGTGCGACACAATAAAACAAGAAGTGTAAAGTTCCATTTTTCTCAGCTGTTCGAGGTGTTTGTAGCCTTACCTTGTAGAAGTTGAACACAAGATCCAGTTCACACACGTTGTGGAAATATTCATTCAGCACCTTCCAAGAAAAACAAGAAAATCAAACATTTGATCAAGACAGACCCGTTATTATCACATTCTGGATCTGCAAGTCATGCTAGTGGAAAATACAAGCAAACAACACAAAGTGTCATTTTATATGAAACATTGGAAACGTTTCAGACTCGTATTTAAGGATTTCTGTAGGTTTTATTGCAGCTGCAGTGATGAGTGCAGTTGTTGCCGATTGATTTTTTTTCCTACTTTTCTACGTTCCCACTGCAGCGTCTGTGTGAGAAACTGAGGATCGGCTGCAGAAAAACAATGAAAGAAGTTGTTTTTTTCCGTTTCTCTGAGGTTCCAGTGAAAGTCATCAGACTGTCAGGGAGCTTCATGCTGTGTGTGATGCATTAGTGAAGAAAAGAAGCAGTAAATAAACTTCATATTAAATTGAGATGATTTCTGCTCATGACAACATTTGTCCAAAATGTGTCTTTCTATAAATAATTGTTGGATTTCTTCACACAGGATCATTCTAAGAAACAAAAGTCTCATTTACAGACAGAGTCACTGACTTGAACTTCAGCGAGATTCAATTAGTCTTTTAAACAACTGAAATTTAGTCAAATGTTAAATGTTTCAAACAAATTCATTTATTTGTACTTATATTTAGGATTTCACAAATTCTGCAGGAAACAAATATATAAAATGAACAGGGGTGCACATAATATTTTTGGCCTGGTTCTCAGAAGAGAACCTAGGGTTGTTGCTTGGTCCTCACATTTTTAAATGTGTCTCGCTGTGTCTCTTCCGAGCTCCTCTGCTTTGTTTTTGGTTTCATCAAGCTTCAAATTCAGTCTGTTTACTTTACCTGGCTCTATATTTGTTTCAATAAAAATCCTTTAATTGTTGAAAAAATCAAGAGAAACCAGTAAAATATAAAAATACTGGTAAAAAAAAACCTTCAGAGTTCAGGTTGGATTGTTTACAGGTTTGATTGTTCACTTTAATCTACATTTAACAGTTTGGTGTTGAAATTTATTAGTCAGCTGTTGGAGCTTCTGTCATTTACTGTAACTGTTTTTTGTTTTGAAATGATGAGGATGTTTGTAATGTGATGCAGTCAGATAAAAAGATACACTGGACAGTTATGGGGCATTGACTGCATATCCCATAGTGCTTTGCGCGCATTCAAAATGGCGCGGATCACAGACAAATATGCTGATACTGTTGATTAAAACAGGTGGTTTTCTGTATTTTATAGCACAAAAAGGTAGTTATACACGTCTGTGCCACGATGGTCTATTTGTCTTATTCAGTGAATTTTTTTCAGTTTTGACGCGATGCAGAATCCTGCAGTCAGCTGCACTGATCTGACTGACTGAAAATCCGTCACACTGACAAACTGATACACAGAGACAGAGAGAGACGCAGCATCAGCTGATCACCTGGAACTTCGGCGTTCTGGCTGAGAAACATATCAGTCAAACAAAATAAGTCAACGGGATTCTTCATTTATTTGACAATGAACCGCCTCTGATTAACCTAAAAATTCACGCAGCTCAGCCAAACCAATGTTAAGTACGCAAACGCGTGTTGCAACTTTTCATCTGGTGCGCATTTTATATTTTGACAGTGTGTGCGGACCTGCGGACCACTTATGTGCACCCCTGAAAATGAAGTTATATTTGATAAACAAAACACTCTTCTGAATCAAATTCCTTGTATTGTTCAAATGATACTTGGTCCATAAAGCTTGTTTCTGATTCTTATTAATGTGGATGCCTTCATAATTAGGTCCAGGATCTTGAGGTAAACTCAAATATTATTTGGCAGCGATCGTTAGCTTCTGCTAGAATTCTGGCCGTTTAACATTTAGGAGTTGGAAAACAACAGAAAGACAAAAACATCCAAACAAACTCTGTAGAAACATTCCTAAAAACCATCAGACCAAGACAACTAAATTATCATAGTTCACTTCCCACGTCTATACACCGCCTGTGTGGTTCACTTACCTCTACAAAGTTGTGAATGGCCTCGAGGTATGCCAGGTTGTTATCAGTCACGTCCACACAAATACAGAAGTACAGACCAGCGTAACGCCGGTAAATGATCTTGAAGTTCCTGAACTGTGAGATCAAAACAGACTCTTAAGAACTCAGAGACAGCAGCTTCACCGGAGCCGAGGCTGGATGTATTTAGGGCAAAACAAACCTTTTATACTCATAACAACACTTAAGTCAAACACCTAACAAAAATTAGCAGATGAGAGGTTCTGTGTTGTGTTTTGGGTTTTTTGTGGTTCTCATCATGACAAGGTGCGTTTAAGGGCCTTATTATCACATATAAGCCAATTTAGTGTGACTCATCAAACCTTGAGTCTTTAATTTTGTTATTCCATTTACAACGTGGTGATAAATGTAAACACATCAAATGTTTCAGCTTTAGAAATGGTCAAATCTTTTACTGCTTAGTTACAGCCTCTAATCTAATACAGTTATCAGCTCTATGGAAAAATTATAGGCAGAGAAAACTGATTTTGCAAAGACAAAAATGTCAGTCAGTCATTATCTATACCCGTTTCTTTCAGTTCAGGGTCACGGGGAGCTGGTGTTAATCTCCTGCAGAGGTGGGGTCACACCTGGACAGGTCACAAGTTCATCACGGGGCCAAACAACCATTCAGACCCACACAGGGACAATTTAGAGCTGCCAATTAACCTCAAGCATATTTTTGGGTCTGTGGGAGAAAACCCATATGTGCACAGGGAGAACATGCAAACTCCAGGCAGAAAGATCCCAGCCTGGTTTTGAACCCAGAACCTTCATGCTGCAAAGCAACAGTGCAGAAAATTCAGAAAGACCACTGATGTTCTGAACAATTTGGAATAGTTACATAACTAACTTCTTAAAAAACATTTTACAGACAATACTTATGGTTTTACTGATATAAAAAAGATTACCAAGCACAAAAACTGAGGCAGCAAAAAAAGGTATTGCCTCTTGAATTTGTGATTGCAAAGTTAGAATTAGGTCGATGTTGATTTTTACACATCGATGGGGAAAGATGTCTGAGAACACTGAACGATGAGAACACTCATCTCATACCTCCACAAAGTTGGTGTGCTTGGCATCCCTGACAGTAACCACAGCGTGCACCTCCTCAATGAGCTTCTGCTTTTCATCATCATCAAACTGCATGTACCATTTTGCCAGTCGTGTTTTCCCTGCTCGGTTCTGGATAAGGATGAAGCGGATCTTTGGGATAAAAAAATAGAAGAATAAAATAATAATATAAACTGAACAAAGTCTCTCAACAACAGTCATGGACGACAAATGAACACAGATTACTGTAGTATTAAATAAAGTCTGATTCAGATGAAATTTTAACATTTTAGCGGTGTCTGAAACTAACTGTTAGCTAAATACGGATAGTTAGCTTAGCTAATCGTTGAAGATTAGCTAGCAACGATGACAGCTGATGAAATTTTTTTTTAAATATTACGCCAATTGTTTTACCATTTTGGTCTCCTAAAAAAGGCTCCTTTGGGGCTCCAGAATAATACGTTCCTGAGCAACAATGTACTACTTTTACATTAATACATCAGTATTTCCTTCCTCGACCGTTCGTCCGCTATCTTCAAGCTAACAAGAAGTGAAAAACTACGATGAGTTATGTTGCATGATGGGAAACGTAGTTACTTCAGTTCGTTTGGGAATTTAAAGAATACAATGCTGAACTACAACAACCAGCTGCTCTTTTGACGTATCTTGATCAGTAACGCTCCGAGTCACATGAGAAGGAGGTACGTAATAGTTTTCCTGTATGGCAAGCCAGTTTATCACATAATATCACGTATCATATAATTTCTTTTATAAAATAAAAGCTAATAAATAATGTCTGTTATCTAATAAAATTTTGATATTTAATATTGGAACCCCTAAAACTGTCATCGGCGGCTCTCTATTATTTATATAATGACTAGAGGAGAATCAAACATCTGATAATAAAAATAATAAAAAACAAATTAGGACAAATAGCAGCTATAATATCTTGAATGTACATTTATTCTGGTTGGACTTCTTTCAGGTATCCACAATATTTATTCTAGATTGGAAGAATGTAGCTATCAGGAGCCAGAAGCCCAACACACACCCACGAGAAAAGTCATGTTACTTGTCTCTAAAATGTTGGTATTTGAAGAATTCAGATGAATTCCAAAGTCTGTCTTTGCCATGAAAATTGACGTAACCCCCCCCCCCCCAAAAAAAAAAAATTATTCCACTTCATGTCATCATTGACATGACCTGCTGAGACCATTTTAATAATCTTCTCACTGACAGGTGAGAATGTTGATGTGCAGGCTGGAGATCATCATATCATGCTGATGGAGTTAGAATAGCAGACTGGATGTGTTAAAAGTTGGGTGATGCTTAAAATCATTGTTCTTCTTGTTAACCATGCAACTATGGTTACCTGCAAAAAAACATGTGCAGCTATCATAGTGTTGCATTAAAAAGGGGATTTTTGCTACTAAGATGCACCTAAATCAATTATTTATCAGATTATCAAGAACTTCAAGGAAAGCGGTTCAGTTGTTGTGAAGAAGCTTCAGGGCACTCACGAAAGTCGAGCAAGTGCCAGGACCGACTCCTAAAGATGATTCAGCTGCAGGATCGGAGTGTCACCAGCACAGAGCTGCTCAGGAATGGCAGCAGGCAGGTGTGAGAACATCTGCAGGCACAGTGAGGTGAAAACCTTTGGAAGATGGTCTGGTGTCAAGAAGCGCAGCAAAGAAGCTGCTTCTCTCTAAGGGACAGACTGATATTCTACAAGACGTCCAGTAAGTGGACTGGTAAGGACTGGGGTCAAGTCACTGACTCTGATGAAGCTCCTTTCTGATTGTTTGGGGCATCTGGAAAAAGGATTGACCAGAGCAGAAAAGGTGAGTGTGACCGTCAGTCCTGAGTCATGCCAACAGTAAAGATTCCTGAGACCATTTATGTGTGGAGCTGCTTCTCATCCAAGGGAGGGGCTCATTCACAATTTTGCCCAATAAACAGTCATGAATAAAGAATGGTACAAAAACATCTTCTGACAGCAACTTCCTCCAACCATCCAAGAACAGTTTGGTAAAGAACAGTTTGCCTTTTCCAGCATGATGGAGCACTGAACCATAAGGACAGAGTGATTACTGAGTGGCTTGAGGAACAAAACACTGAAACTTTGGGTCCATGTCCAGGAAACTCCCCAGACTTTAATCCAAGCAGGTGGACAAACAAAACCCAATAATTCTGACAACCTCCAAGCATTGATGAAAGAAGGAGTTGCATCAGTCAGGATTTGACTCAGAAGTTGATCGACAGCCTGCAGGGTGACTGCAGAGGTCTTAAAAAAGAAGGACAACATGCAAATATCAAAACTTTGCATGAACATGATGTAACTGTCAATAAAAACCTTTGAAACTTATGAAGTGCTTATAATTAAACTTCAATACAGAAACAACTAACATAAAGTTCTAAAACACTGAAGCTGCAAACTGTGAAAATCAACATTAGTGTCATTCTCAAAACTTTTGGCCAAGACTGTAAAAAACAATATAACATTGTAGTGTTGATTATATGTTACATCTGCCTACCATAAATTTCTTTTCAAGCCTTTTGAAGCTTTTGGATGAAAAAAAAAAAGATATAAACCAATCAGGATACATGTTTATTTACACCAAAAAAGCAGTGACAAATCACTCTGTAGTATTTTATTTCCTGACAATATTTAAACATGGAACATCTGCTTTTCTCTCAGCTTAAAAAAGACTTCCAAAGCTTTTTTTTCTTAGAATTGGTTTATAATGAATATTTTGCAACAGTCTTTAAGGATAACCAAATGAAATCATCTTTATAAATATCTGCCAAGTTTTCCAGTTCCAGCTTTTAGTTTTGTTTGTCTTCTGCAGTGTCAGGGCTCAGCGTTTGTTTGCAGCTCTGGCTGGGCAGCCTGTTCACTGCAGAACACTTCCCAGACAGTTTAGACTGCTTGGATTTGAGCGTTCTGGGCGTTTAGGGAACCTGATGTCGGGGGGGGGGTTGTCTGGGTGGAGGTGGAGGGATTACTTAACAGGAATGTGCCTGCCCTTGAGACCCTGCAAGTGGTGCTAAAGGAAAATAATAGAATGAAAGAGGAAATCAACCAACAAGTAAACAAAAACAAATCTTTCATTTGTATTTTTTATGCTTGCAAACTATGTTTGGGTAATGATGCTTTGAATTCACAATACTGTGGTAATGATTTGTTAAAATAAAAACAGACAAATAGCACAGTGTGAAATAATAAGATACACCAAATTGGGCCCAACTTTTTCTGTGATAAATAATAAAAAAGAAACACAGAGGTGGGATTCAGGGATGTAAGACAGAGGCAGATTATTCAACAGAAACTTTGACCCTGGCTAATCTCGCTCCATGTGACTGAGGTCGTGCAAACATTGCTGAAAACACGGTAGCGACTGTGATTGGACAGAAACCAGAGGATTTATTCAAACAACAGACACCTTGAACCCTGCTCGATATAGATGTCAAGCTGCTTTTCATACTGTCAGATAACACATGGTGCACCATTTGTGAAGACTTTCACAAATCAAGACATTCAGCTTATGTTTGAGCCCTTGAAGTTCTCTCTCTCATTCAGCACAGCAGATATTTTCCTAATGTGAGAATATGATTGACTGTCCTCCTCACAAGATGAAATTATTCACGCCACAGCTGAACTAATCAAAGTACAAACCTCTTTATAGTAATTCTTCTAACAAGTGGACGACTCAGAGCCCAACTCGAGTATTTAGGACTAACTAATTAGGACTAAACTATGAGATGATTGATTTTCCTCAGGAATAAAACATTTCCTCTCTTTGCTTGAAGCTTTTAGCTCAAAGTTCTTAGAAAATGGGTCATAAATGTGATGCAGCTGTGGTACATTCGAATATTTTAGAGGGTGACTAATATCTGAATTTGTACATGAAACAGGTATCAGCTGCAGAGGTTTGGTAGTAGTGTGTCACTTAATCCTATTTTTACAGCTTTGAAAGGCTACTGTAGTAGAAGAAAGTCATAGAAAAGGACTGAGCTGGCTCACATAATACTAACAGGGATAGTTCTCAAACTACGTCCTTTTATTCACAGATGATGCATAAATGTACTCTTTAACATACCATTATGGTATTATTCCCACTCAGTCTCTTTTAGAGGGTTTTGATTTGTATTAGAAGAAAACTTGAATTTTCAGAGAGACTAATTTGCTGTGGGATTTTGAAAAAAAAAACTTTTGTAAAGCAGAAGTAGATGAAGGCCTCATCTTCATATATTTAGATTATTTCTTTATATTTTGTTTCCAGACAACCAGATTTCCTTGTAATGTTTTGATCCATATATCTTCAGATTTCCTGGAGGTCTTTGAAACGTTTTTCTTTGGTAAATGTATCACTTATTTTCAGTCCTTGTACCTGCCATGACAGTATTGTGCAATGCATTCCTAGAAAATGAAGAGAGAAGACAAGTGGGAAACATAATTAGTGTCAAACCCATACAAACTATGTAAAGAAGATGAACAGTAAATTAAAGTCACGTCTTTGAGAAATAGTAAGACCTTGAACAAGAGCAGAAACAGGACCTGATGATCCTCATCCTGCGTCTGATCATCCACTGTATGACAAGTTTTAATGTTATAGCTGTTGACACAACAATGACTCATTCTTTGAGTTTGGGTACCTTATTTCCTGATTCATTTAGAGTCCTAAACAGACATAAAATAGTCAGTTACTGAAGAGAAAATAAATAAAAAAAAACTGCAGCCAGTTTCAAACTCTGAAAACCTCTCGAAAATCTGAAAAATATATAATAATGTGGCTCTGAAGCTGTTAAAATGTTAATTTCTTTAATAGTTTACACGTTTTTTGTTTTCCTTCTTTTGTCTGATATGTAAATGAGTGCTACCTTTGAGGCGGTCACGATCATTTTTCTCACATAGATTCAGTAAATGTTTTTCGTCTCGATGTTTCTGGGCAGCGTATCAGAGACGGGGGGAGTGTGTTGTAATTGTGTTCACAAACCGCTGGGAGAGACTCTTTCTGCTCTCTGAGAACAGGAGGGGAGATGCTGGAACCAGGAGAAGGTCCGCCATTATTGGGAAGCTGAAAAAAAAAGATAGACTTGAACACAACGTCACACATTTATCCTGCTACAGCAGCTTAACGTGAGAAAGGAGCAAACAGCCGCGCGCGAAACAGCAGTTGGATTCCGAAAAACAACGATTTAGAGAAAAAAGCTCTGAATTCATGTTTCTTACGGACTCTTTTTGATATTTTTTGAGATATATAAATATATATTTCTGACACAACAAAGGAAATAATAACTGGTCAAAACAACAACGTGGTGGTGAACCGAAACAGGGTTTTCCAACGCCTCCCTCTTCCTTCGTCTCATGGTGAAAGGACGTGGAGTTTTTCATCAGATTTTTCACTCCGTCAGAATTGAACTCTTGTCTTTTTTTTTAACCCAGGTGATGGAGGAGAAAAACTAACGTGTTTTTCTTGATATGAAGTGTGCTGAAAACTTCAGTGACTGGCGAAAAAACCAAGCAGTTAATGCGGGAAGCGGAACGAACAGACAACGTGTTTACTAGAAGAGCGGAAAAATAATCGATGTGAGAGCTTCAGCTTGTACGTGTGTGTGAGTGAGTGTGAATGTGTGTGTGTTTGTGTGTATGTTTGTGTGGGGGAGTGTTTTTGGTCTGTTTTTTAAAAAGTCTGCTCCCGGCTGCGGGTCGAATAGGAGCACAGTGAGGAAGAGAGAAGTGGACAAGAGCTGGAAGACACAGGAATGAAATGGTATGTTGACTCCATGCTAGCTGTTTAAATAGCATTTCGGTGCTTTGACAGACAATTTAGACGCTTATATGAAGTACGTTCACCCTTAACTGCAGCTTTGGGTTAAACAGAAGTCCTGTGTGTAACTGTTCCCTCAACCCTCCCTCAGGGCTGCCAGGATTTGAAGCCCGTAGCAGTAATAATAATTATTCTAATGATAATGCATGGGGTGTATTAACAAAATAACATTAAAGCTGCTGCAGGGCATGTTAGGATTGCTTGTTTAAACATGAACTTTACAGAATCTCTCTGATCAGTTGTTATCAGGAGAAACTCCACATTAAATCAGCTTCAGTTTGGGTAAACTGTGTGTAATGTGTGTGCTGTAGAAGAAAGCTTCTCTGTGTGGGTAAATAAGAATATTTCGTGTTATTTTGGTCATTAAAACGGGACCTCATCAAATATAGATTATAACATTTGCCTTTCGGGATTACAAAGAAGTCACATTTCTTTCATACTTCTGTAAATTCATGGAGCTTCCTGGTGTCACATTTAACAAAAAATAGAAGTAACGCAACAATCTTTTATTCAATGAGTTTCTACCTGTCATATATCACTTATCTCTTCCTTAGCATTGCTATTTCGCAACGGACAAATATCTGGCCCCCCACCTCCCCTCCCAAACCCCCTACTTGCTCTATAGATAGCTCAACCTCATGGTAAAACAATTAACACAGCCATTAGACTATTTTTGTGGCAGAAGTAGTTCCCAACATGTTGGAGGTAATTCACTGCCACTGCAGAGTGATCATTGCTGTGGCAGCCACTCCCTTTCTATCCGAGTCCTTCCCTCTGGACATGACTGCTTTCCTTTCCTATTTTTTAAAGATCTTTCTACAACATGTCACTGAAATACTGTTTGTGAAAGGTTTCAGAGTGGGAGCGATAACCAGGGTGAACGTGCAAGTTTGTGGGATGGCCTTGCAACACACAGCTGCTTACCAAGGACTTTGGTCTGTAGCTGCTGCTGTGTCATTGTCGGATAAAAGGGGCATTTCCAAAAAACAGGAACTTTGTCATTTGGTTGTATGCATATGCTTCGGTGGTGTGGATCCTCTTCCAGAAACTACGATGACTCATTTTACTGTGTTTTGACTCACAGCTTTAAATAAGTTTTTATCCCCCTTAGATTTAATCAGCTTCATTAGGGGAACCATGCTGAGTAGAAATCAAACATTTACTCGTTTTTTTTTTTTTCAGAGAAAAACAGCTCTCAGGTAAAAGCATGAGCAGCTGTCTTCACTTCTCTTCTCTGCTTGATTGGGCCCTTTGCAATGCAGTCACACTCTGCCAGGAAGCCTCGATCTTCCTCTAATAGTTGTGCCATTTGTTCAGGCAGCAGGCTAGCTAGCAGCACTCTGCCCTCAGGGCTGTGGATCGAGGTTGTGGGGGCCTGTGTTCCTGGGATTAGAGGCGCGAAGGCTTTGCTTGTCGGGATGTAGGCCAACATTGCAGATATTTTTTTTTTTTTTCCTGAGGACACTGGATGGAAGATAGTGCCTCATATATTGCGTGAACAGACTAACAAGGTTTTGAATGCAGTTTAAGTCAATAACTCACTTTGCATCTTAGTTTTAGATCAGTTTTTGAAGGAGAGAAGTAAGAAAACTGGAAATTTCTTGATGAAAATCTAGTAATCATGCATGTAAATTGCTATGTTGTCATCAGATTTTTTTGTAGGAGATATGACGGGTTAGAAAGACCCTTCACCTCCAGTTTTAAGGAGAAAATTCAGAGTGCTGATTCTTAGAAAGGAAAGAATTTAGTGGGATTTGAGAGAAAATTGAAAACCATTACGCAGTGAGAGACACACTGGGTGAAAAAAGACAAAAACACCCACTTGTTGATGTATAAACTGCACAACATAGTATAAAGTCTGTGGGAGGAAGAAGAATTTATTTACAAAATGTCTGTAAAGTTCAAGAAGCTCAGAAGTTAGATTGACAGAGATATCGAAACAACATTTCGGTTTCATAAAGTCCAACTTTTCATTTAAACTTGATGTTCTGACTATAAAGTTTGTCTAAACTTGCATTTCTAAGCTTGCATTTCTCACTTGATTTGCCAAAATCCCATTGTTGTGCATGCAAGAATTATTCTTGTACAGATTTTTTCTACTTCATACTGTGACCAAAAATCCAAACTCACTCTTCCACACCTTTTACATATTTGTAGAAAAGCTGCATAAGGAATATCGAATGGAAACAAAAGAATTAGCAGTTGATGGAAATAAAGGTGGCTCAGTGCTTTGCATTGTCCCCTTAATGATTTTAGCTGTGTAAAGTGACCTAAATCATGGAGCCTAACGAACATCAGGCCGTCACATAATGAAATTCTTTCCACAAGCCACTTTATCACTGAATGAAACATCAGCCTCCCACTTAATCATCTGTAAATTTCACCGCAAGTACACCTGACAGCAGTAGGTGACTCCTTTTATGCAACAGGATGGGAAATTTCCCCTCTTGTGAAATCATGCATCCCCCCCCCTTGTATTACAGCAGAGGTTTGCTTGTACGTCTGTGCTGGATGGTGAAAGAAGCTAATTATAGCGGTCAGCTTTGGAGTTCGGTGGACCAGATTACAGTCGCTCCCCTCTCAATAGCTGCCTTGTTCTTGTGTCTGATTATTAGGCAGAGAGAAGTGCATTCTGGGATGATTGTATCTGAATTTCCATTAGAAAGTGTGCCTGCCTCACTTGAACTGAGGCCCTCCTCTGTCCCTACTGTTTTCTGTCCTCTTGCTTATTACAGATTTGTAGCTGGAGGACAGCTGATATAAGACTTTTTGTAGTGTGTCTAATACTGCAGAGCCAACGTAACTCCGAAAATCCCAAACAACCAATTTCTTAATAAAATAACCCTCCTTAAATTGGCAGGTGATGAACTGGATGCATGAAAAGTTGCCCCAGTATTTCTGTGGGTTAAAGTAAGAGATTAATCCCAGAGCTCTGAAAATAATCAATGACTAATGCAAATTGCATTTGCTTTATAACCCAAACTCTTATTTCTTTGCTTTTCCAATGCTAATGAATTATTAATGGGCACTGGCTACGATTAATGGTTTGAATAGTGGTCATGGGCCTCTGTGATAACACTTTAAATTAAGGTTCAGATTTCCTTAAAAGAATGGCGAGTCTGTTTGGAATCAGTGTGACCAAAGAGATGAAAAAACCAGGATGTAAGTCACAAGAAGGAACGATGACCTCTGGAATAGAGTGACCCTGTTTTATCGCTCCAGCTACAGTTACACAACAGAGAAACAAGAGTAGCAAGAGTGTGTTGATTAGGAAGAACAGGACAGCGCGCACACGCATGCTTACACACAGAATATTTTTTGGGGAAAAAAAACTAGAATAAGTAAAAGTGTTAGTTGGGATGGAAACTGCAGCTATGAGACTGTGAAAGTGAAGCAAAGCGTGATCCGGTTTCGGCTTCAGGCTGTGTTCCTGGTATGTGCCCTTTCAGATTTGAGCTCATGGATCAACCAATCGGTGCTTGCTGTAAGTTGCTCTGCTGCTTGGCTATTGGCCACAGCTGAATTCCACGAGTCAGCATGCTCGTAGATAAGATGTTATGATTGGGTCTCAGCCAGTGAAATTAGGCCACTGCTCAGAGTTCAATAGGTTGGACCTCTGCTGCTGTACTTCCAGACGCAGTTTGATTCAACAGGAGCCCTGAAGGGTTTTAAATTGTCTCAGGAACCAGATTAAAAGGAGACTTGTGTCCTGTAGAAATGAATGATCCTTTGCAAATTATGGGTAAGATAATTTCCTGATTGTTTGTGGGTGAGTCACTGTTTCTGCTGACTGTTCTTGAAATTTTGATGGATTTCTTGGTAAGACAGAGGAACTGCCCTGAAATCCACCTACACCAGCCTTAAAGGATAAATCTGAGAAGGTTTTTAATCCATGGAGTCCTTTCATTCATTAACCCTGCACTCAGTTTTCATATTTAACTGTGGTGCTGACCCGCCCTCCTTCTCCTTCATAAGTCCTTGTGCTTCATTGCTTAAATTGGGCTAGTGTGAACAGGAGAAGGCCCTGTGTGTCTTTTGTTTGACTTTCTCACTTGAGATCCTTGCTGTTGGCGCCCCTGGCTTTCCTGTAGGAAGTCCACCTACGATGCGTGCTGGATGTGTGGGAGGGAAGTGGTGGGCCAGAAGAAGCAGAGAGGGTGGAGAGGAGGAGAGCTCAGGGTCAAAGGTGAGGAGAAATGTCAGAGAAGGCCAACAATGAGTTCCATTTTGTGCCTGGAATGGTCTAACCAAAGGCGTGATGTTTCGGGGTCATTGGCCCATCTGATTTTCCTTTTTTTTTTTTTTTTTGAACATGTTAAAAATCAGTTACAACAGGTTGGACTTTAGCAGTAAGAAAAGTTGCTGCTGTTGCTTCAGAAAACTGGCTCAAATGAAATGTCTGGTATTTAAAAACAAAGTCACCATTAGATTTTTTTTCACTGTTTGCTAGAGCATTGAAATCATTTTTTTTGTTTTTACTCGACCTAAAACAACTGCGTTACTGGCACAAGACCTGGATCTGGACTGCGTTTCTGAAACAAGGATATTATTTCTGTTGGGTTTGTGGTTGAATCTTTATCTAGTGATCAGTTGGATCAACATCTTGGTTTTTTAGGGCTAGCTTAATGCATCAGGCTCAGTGTATTTGGCCATTTATTGGGGTGTGGACGGGGGCAGATGGTGACTGAACTTGAGGGGTTGAAGATTTTTGTTAAACATGTAAATTTAGCTTCTTTGCAGTGTTTGACAAAATTGACTCTCTTTCTTTTGTTCTGAAAACAATATTGTTGTCTTTTTTTATCTGGACAAGCTATTATCGAAAAGCATCAGTACACCTATCTATCATAAGTCTGGATAGACTTGAATGCAGACTTGTTGGCAGAGACATAAAGCAGCGTGACGTTAATCCTTTTTCTGCTTGTAATTTGAAAAAAGCCTGACAGTAAATAACCATCTTGATCAGAAAAACGCTCTCCGGATCGATTGGAAACACTTCCTTTAAACAGGTGGTAGATTGTCAGTGAATTAGTTTCTGTTTTCTCAGGTCTTCACTTGCATACTCGATGCTCTGAATCATGGCAGGTGGTGACACACCTTATTTACATTTGATTGATGCAGCAGGTGATGTGTGTGTGTGTAACTCTCTTCAGAAACGGTGACAAAGCACTTGGTGATTATTCATTCTTCTTCTTTAACTAAAGAGAAACACATTCCTGGGTTTAGTGGTATATATTTTATACCCTTTAAAGAACAACATCACCAGCTGGGGTGTGTCGGACTTTCTTTGTCCAGTATGATGAAATTACAACTAAAAACAGGAAGTAGAATTCCCACCATGACATACAACCGTTCTGTAAACATTTGAAGGAGCAGCAGCAGGGTGTGAGTCTAAACGCTGTGTTTCTATTCACTGGGAATTCTCCTTTTAGTTGGTACTGACTGCGTTTGCACACGACGTTCGCTTTACATCTCATTTCTCATCATGTCTTTTACGATCTCTGACAGCGTCGCTGGAAACGTTCACACTGCCTCAGAGTTGGGACAGAGTGGAGAGCGTGAGGCACAGAGGTGTCCTGCCTCAAACATTTTCTAATTAAAGTTGGCAGCTTTAATCGCAGAATGACATGAGATGAGGAGGAGGGGTCGAGGGAGGATGAGAGGATCTGTAGACACAAACATCCCGAACCCCTGAGAGAAGAGTCTCTGACTTATTGTGGTCTTCTCACTGATCCTGTTGATCTTTTTGTCTCTTTTCCCTCTCGTGTCTTTTGGATGTCGCAGAATACTTTTGTCTCTGTTTACTTCTGTTCCCATGACACCCCCCCCCCCTCTTTATTAAGTAATTAACCATTTTTATTCATGAAGCAGCTTTAGTGTGTTGTGGTTGAGGACAGAGAAGGGCGACACCTTGTCAATGGATGTTTGCATCAAATGCCATTTTGGGGAATCAGGCCAACTTTTCGGTGGTGTCTGGCAACCCTCCAGTGAACAAGTTCGGACACAGTCTCCCTCACATTTTAGGACATGTTTTACAATGTTGTGATTACATATTCTTCACTTGTAGCTCGCTGCAGGCAGTGTAGCATGAGAGAATCATTACCTGACTGTGAGTGTTTAGTATTCTTAACTCAACTTTGAAAGGTTTTATGTTCCTTCAGGAGGGCACTAAATGATTATGTACAATGTAAACAGCAGTGCCTCATAACCTCTCAGTCTGATGGTTGTTCAGCAGCTGTTTGACAGTGAGCATCATAGTTGGTTTAAGGTGAGAAGATAAGGTGACTGTTCATAGCTATTTGTTATCTCAGACTCCAAGCCCCCCCCCCCCCCCCCCCC
>SSNP01000024.1:3041227-3083965 GCA_006937955.1 Pachypanchax playfairii | reverse complement strand
CCCCCCCCCCCCCCGACACCTTCTCATCCCTTATCTGGCTTTGTCCCAGTTTCTGGTCCAAGCTATGGTGCTCATACGAGCCCAGTAGGGCTGATGAGTAAGCACTGCTCCGCCAGCTGACGCCCGGGCCTGCTGTTATCGATCGCAGAACCAACGCCTGTCATCCAGCCACCACTTAGCTAATGATGTCCAAGCCATTGTGTCACGGCTTTAAAAAGCAGCCATAAACAGAGTGGTGGCAGCTAACAGTGGCGTCAGAGACAGATATGAGAGGCACACCTGAAACAGTCTGGGGCTGAGTCAAGCTCTGGGCTGCTATGGTGGGATTATAGCGTCATCGTGCCTTCTGTCCCTGTTGCCTCCTGTTTCAATCTGTTGTTGACTGTCTTTGTCATGCTGCTGTACAAATCATAATTTCTACCAGTCTGTCAGTCTCTGTGTTGGCCTGGTTCTGACCTTGTTACGGTGATTATCAGTGTTGTTGTGCAAACAGAACATTTGTTTGCTTCTAAATGTATTCTCTTAGTCATGAATCAAATGGAATGTAGTTTTTTTTTTTTTTTCAAAATAAAAGCTATTATCCTATACAATACTATGCAAACCATTTAGTAACTTTAGACACATTTATTGGAGTACCATCGCAGGTTTCTCCAGTCGTTCATTCACAAATAGTCACAAAGAATCATTGTGCTAGAAACCCGGGTGGAGCGGGTGGAACTCTGCATCCTGGAGTCAGACTGGGACTGAAGGAAGAGACTCAAGACATTTAAACAATTTAAGACTAAAAGAGAAAAACAACTTTCAAGTGCCTTAAAGATTAGAAAAGAATTGAAATTGTGGCCACAATAAATATTGATTCAGTTGTTTTGATTTCTGTTAGTTTACTCCACTTTTTGAATTTACCCATTCATGCTGTTTTTTTAAAATCAGTCTCAAGTGTATACAGTGTCCACTGTGGCATTTTAGAGGACTGTAAATTGATTTTTCTGGGTTGGATTTTCAATGGGAGTGACATGGGTGACTGCTCTTCTCAGTGCCATAAGTTCCCAGAATGCACTGGTGGCCCCAAGGTCCACAGCTCTTAGGTCAGAGTTCATTTCCTGTTGCAGCAGTTCCAGTGGCTCCTGAGGATCCACCATTTTGTAACATTTCCTGGTGAAAACAGCATGAAATTTTGACTCTGGAAATCATATTTTGTAGGTTATAATAGTTCTAGCCAGCTGAGTACAGAAGTTTAAAAAAACTGGAAATCCTGCAAAAAAACTTTCCCAGAAATTCCCCCAAGCCTTTGAAAACTTTCAGTTTCAGTAAACTTAGTGGAGGTCACAGTGTGCCTGATACATCCGGAACATGATTCCAGTGTAAGGACCTTTTGGGGAGGAACACAAGTGAAAGAGTTTAAGATGAGGAACAGTTTCACAAGTTTTTGCTTGTATTTCTCTTTCTAAAAATACTTTGAATGTGACGACATGGTCGTGAATCACTACAAACCACAAACCTTAGTCTGGACACATCCTGCATCTTCCCCTTTCTGTATATCTGCTGACTTCCATTTGTGTCTCAACTTAAGGAGATAAAAGTAAGGAACACATGGGTGAAATATGTAAACATTTTGTGGAGTTGTCTTTGCTCTGGAGGTTATTCAGACAGACACTGGCCTCACCACACCCCGGCTTGCATTAGTCACAGGCGTTGGAGAGATTAAAATGCAAACCTTTATTACCCAATCAGGGAAAAGGTTGCTGGGAATGCTGTCTGTCAGGTCAGGATGAGCTGCGCCTGCTCTAGTTTAAATCTATGTGTTGGCTAGAAGGAGAAGAAGCTGGTGAAAGGTGAACCTTAACTAAACACATTTTTGATAAACTCTGAATATCAGGATGCTGATTGCAGTATGTGTGCTAGAGGTTTCTCACATTATTTTTAAGGCCAAATGAGTAATTAACTACTGATATGTTTAGGTACTTGTGATATTTTCGTTCCTGTCATATTTAATTGATTTCATATGGAATTTCAACTTTGCTAAACTTTAGCTAAAAGATGAAGCTTTGAAAAGATTGGATGGCGTGAAATTAAGAGCCTAAAGCCACAATGAAATTTGCTTCCTCATTAGACATTTTTGCTTTGACTGTGGGATTATTAGAGTTTTTTTTTCATAACCAAGTCTGAGGGACAAAGTTGTTGCTGTTGAGTTTGTGAAACATATCTTTTTAGAACCACCAATCTAAACTACCCTGTACTGGTTCTGATTTAAGATATTTGTAAAATTGTGACATGTCAATTTGGACTTTTACCATTTCTGATTTCTAATGCTTGCAGCAGACCCCCCCTCCCCACCCTCAATTTGTAGTCAAATAAATATTATATTGTACATCCTATGAAACAAACCGGGACATCTTTAGATGGCTGGACACACTCTTTGCTGCAACAACAAACAAACAAACAAAAAAATACAACAACCGTTTAAAAAACAATGTAAAATAAAAAAATAGAGTTTTTAAAAATTATGCAAAAAAAATGCCACTGTGCAAATCAAAGACGAGATTAATTTCAGCTTGAAGTGACAGATATAGTTGTAGATTGTGACGGCCTGTGGCAAGAAAGATTTCCTGTCCTGGTTGCTATGACAGCAGAGCTGTAGCAGCCTCTAAGAAAAGGTGCTCCTTGGTGTGTACTTGAGAGAATTCTTTGGATTATCCCCTTATCAACAATTTGTAAAGTTTTCCTACTACAAAACTGCTCTGATTGTCCACAAACAGCTGAACAATTATTAATGTTCTACTTTTTAATAGTTTCATCCTGTTATTTCTGAATTCTGTGCAGAAGAAAATGTGTATAAATGATGATTTAACTGAAGGCGACATCTTCTCTGTCAGATGTGCCACATTTCTGATAAGATTTTAAACATTTCAGGTCATGTGTCCTGGACATTTGATTCAAAAACTATTGACCAAAAACTCTTCTTTCTGAAACAAGGTGTTGGCAGAGATTGTAACAAGTGTTGTATATGTGAGTTTTCTGTGAGCAGTAAGCCTGAAACGATAAAAAAGCCATCAATAAAGAGCCTCTGTAGCTCCTATTATTTCTACCACCTGCTGTGCATAAACTGTGAAAACATGTGGACGAGTCGGGGACATCAATAGTGAGAGAAAAGTATTTCGACTTCAGAAATATCAGGATTGTATCAGGAAACAAGAATCAAAAAGTGAACGATGTCTCTCAGGGTAGACGTCACTGTATCAGAGCCCAGTCAGTTGAGTCTCTCATGTAGACAAATTCAACCTTGAACCAGAACTCAAGGTGTTACACATGTACATGTAACTGTGTTTCAACACGCTTGATGGAGACTCTTGTTGTCAGTATTTCAGCTCAGGCTTGGGAGTTATGTAAATAAATCTTCTCCTCTGGTTGTGGTGTAGGACTGTTTTGACCCTGGTGGATCAGCTTGTAGGAAATTGTGCAATTCTGAGAATATTTAGCTTGAAGACCACAGAGCAGAGCTTCCAGCTCTGGCCTCGCCTTTTCCTCTTTTGTGCTTTCCATCAGCTCGCGTCTCCAGAGGTCATTGTTGACAGAAGACATGGGTGGGTGATGTCAGTCCTCTCTGCTGAGGATCCAGGGATCCTCACAGGCCTAGTGGGGGTGGGTAGGAGCTTCAGACTGGAGGATGGGAAGCTGTAGTGACAGAGGGAGGGAAGGAACAACCCTCTGCTGATTTACTTTATTTTTTCTACAACACATTGGCAGATCTCAAGAACAACAGATTAAAATCAAAACTGGGATTTAGTTGCTTTGTTTTAATTTTACTCCTAAATGTTCTTGTTTTGTTGTACAAGCTCTTTCTATGTATAAAGCAAAGACTGTTTAAGTCTTATTGGGTCATTAACTTTAAAGAGGCCATTTTATACAAATTTCAGGACTTTGTGGTTATTTTTATAAGTATTAACTAGTAATATGAAACATTTTATATCTAAAAAATGTCAGGAAACACTTATTAACAGACCTTTCAGTCTGTCTGCATTAAAATTCGGGTGGTTCTGGCTCCTTCCGTCAGGCCTCGAGCAGCAGCTCGTTCATATTCATTATTCGAATTTGCTGGACTCAGGCTAGTTTGTTAGCCAGTCTATCAGAGCAAGGCGTACTGTTTGCTGCCCCGCTGCGCATGGCAACGTCAGACGTCGTGTCTTCCTGTTTGCTACGTCTTATGCTACAGCTTTTAGCCAGCAGCATGCTAGGTGTGGTTTCAACTGCGGGAGCTGCCGAATACTAACGAACAAAGGAGTTGTGACGAAACAGATACAGGCCGTTCGGACTCGGGAGAACTTGGGTGTTATCACCACCTGCATAGTTTAAGAGATAAAAAGTAAGAGAGAAGTTGTTGACCTGTTTTCACACCCACTATGAAGGTGAGAACACCTGTGGAGCTAAAATATTCAACAGAAACCTCAGAACACCCGTTTTTAATGGAATGGCCTCTTTAAAAAGAATGTGCTCAACACCTGTGTTTCACTGTTTTCCTTCTCAGCACTATTCAGAGTACCAGAGCTAGTTTGTTCTCTTTTCCAGTATATGAACATCAGTCTATTTTCTTCTCAGTCACTGTAAAGGGAACACGATGGCTGTTTACCCTCACACAACAATACTGAATTGTTTCCCCTTTAAATGCATCTTTAATGTCCAATTTCTAGTTTATAAAATCTTTTGTAAACAGCAGTTGGTGTTTATGAACTATTTAGCAACGCCAACTAGCATTTCCAAACACTGAGAGGTGTTTCTTAATGCTGCTCCAAGCAGCACAACCTTTAAATGCTGGTGATATTATATCATCCAAGTTATTAACAAATATAGCTGCAAATGCTTTTTCTACCTATAAACAAGTATTTATACATGAAAACAAAGATGGAGGATGCTGTTATTTTCTCTGCATCAGCATCACTCAACAGTACAATATTAATACCTGCCAAATACACTGGAGTAACAGTGTACTCATGTTCTCCAGCTGCTGTTTTGACTTCACATTTATGTTAAAGCTCAGTTTTGTTATTGTTGGATTATCAGGCTAGACGCCACTCTGGCTCTAGATCTTTAAACATGGAGGTCACCAAGTTTTAGTTTATCTGGTCGGTCTACGTAATCCTCGCTCTGAGCCCCTGACATAATTGTTTCTTTGCTCTGAAACAGCAAATAATTGGTTCTACAGTAGCACCGGTTTTCATGGCCTGGGGCTGGTGCTCTTGCAGTGGAAACAGTAAGAAGTAGTTCTAAGCAGGTCACTGGCTCTAAACCAATGCTGGAGCTGCTTTGGTGGGAGAGGCCACAGAGAGCTGTGTTAAAGTGTGGGACGTTGCTCCTGGGGTGCCTTGATGATCAGTTCTCACTACTTGCACAGTAAGGGAAACACTTGATTGGATCACGCCGTGTGTAGTGTAGAAAGTAAGATGGAGGGAGGACTGATGAGGGGGCTGATGGGGAAAGTGGGGTCAGGGTTGTGCAGAGAAAGATTGAACCAGTTCAGCAGTGGAATGTTGCAAGGACCTTTGGGGCAGAATAAAAACTGCTAACCATAAAAAAAGGAGAAGCAAGTGCAGAGCAAACAAGCAGAAAACTGATTATAAGCAGCAAATCCCCGGCTCCTGCAACCAAACAGTGTTCACTACCGTATCCTAAGGGTGAGAAATTGCAACAACATTAGCTCAGACTCATGTTCTATCTCTTGCATGTATTTTACACGCACACCTTTGTGTGTTTAGCCTCAGCTGACAGGAAATTTTTTACCCTCCCCTCTTCTGTCCTCTTTCTATCCCCTATGCTGTGCTTGAAGCTTGGTGCTGATTGGCTGGACGGCATGCAATAGATGAGGTCTTGTTGTCTAATCTGCCAGCAGATCACCACTGATGGGCCTCTGTAGAAATGGCTTTAGTAGATTACTGTTCCAGGGTCGGGCAAATCCCCTCTATCAGATAGCACCTCTTGCTTCATCTCTCCTTCAATTTCTAGTCCAACTTCTCTTCACCACAACACTCACAGGCTCTGACTTTATCTTTTTATCGTTTCTTCTCTACTCATCTGTACATCTGCCTCTTCTATCTCTTTCATTCATACTTTTCATAATCTCACTACCTCCCTCTGTGCACCTATTTATTGTGTCTACACATACGTGAGTTAGCATAACTTTGGGCGTCCCACCTGGAGGGAATTGGATGAGCTGGTATCAGAAAGAGACATTCTGTGGATTTAGCTTCGAGGCTGTTGACATGAACAAATGAGTGTGTGTCTGTGTGAACAGTTTCCCCCATCTCCCAACGTGTTTATGCATCTAAACAAGATGGACCAGTTTTGAACGTGGCCATCTCACCCTGCGCAGTCTGAAATCGCATGAGATAAAACCCACTGTAATACCTGCAAGCACATGTTTGTGGATTAGTGGGAACTGTTTTCATGCATGTCTGTAAAAAAATCTGTGTTACAAAATAGATAAAAGGAATAACAAATTGGATGGAGTTTGATAAAAAGAAGGGAGTGTTTTTCACTACCTGTACAGGAACTCACAGTGTATGTGTGGAGGGGGAGGAGGGGGTGCTGTCCTGCCTGGGGTGGGGAATGTTGCTTGGTTTAAAAAGCTGTGTTAGCTAACCTCCTGTGTTTTTGTTACAGCTCCCCCTGAACTCTCCTCAAACTGCCAGCGTTATGGCTGTCCGCTCACATATGGCAGCCAGGCCTGTCTGATGTCACACAAAGCTGCTATTGCTGTGATGATACTCCAGCTAGATAATTAACAGGTGGTGCACAGGGAGAGGAAGTGGTTGGGCCACACATATTTTTCACTTAAGGTGTTTTTGTTTTTTTAAGCTTGTTGTAAAAAGTCGCCTTTCAACTCTTTCTTGTTTCAAGCAAGCACAAAGAATTTCTGGTTTTGAGCTTGTGTAAGATAAAACATTAACAAGGACAAAGGAGGCAGATTGTTTGTTGTTGTTTAATACTTCAGCTGATCTGTTTTTATGTGAAACTTGGTGGTATTTGAGGATTAACCCACTTCTGGGAATTTGCTGAACCACCAAACTGGGAGATTTGAAAATTAATTACTTTCACCACTTTTATTCAGAAAATCTACATGAAAGTGGCTGCAACACTTGAGACGTGAATTATGAAGAAGTGCCATGAAGTGTTTTACCACTGGGAACGCTATTAGATCTCTAATGGATTCCCATTCAAAGAGTCTCTGATGAAATAAGTCAGTATATTCCGATTGAATAACACTGTTATTGTGCATGAGATATTCAACATAACTTTAGTTACAGTCACTACATCTGAATAAGGGCTTGGCTATTTGAAAGGAGCTCAGGGTAGAGCTGCAGCTCATACTCATCAAAGGAGCCAGTTGAGGTGGTTTGGGCATCTGATCTTTGGATGCCTTTCCAGGGACGTGTTTCAGACACCAGGAGGAGACTTCAGGACTGACCGAGTACTCGCTGGAAAGAGTATCTCTCTCAGCATGTTGGAGTTCCTCTTGATGAGCTGGAGGAGGTATCGGGGGGATGATCTGGAGATCTTTGGTTAAGCTGTTGCCCTTGCAACCTGGTTTGGGATAAGCAGTAGGGGACAGATGGACAAAGCACTTTCTCTCTCCCTTGTCCTCTAAAGTTCTTCTGGGCCTTTAATGGAGACTGTTGATCAAATGTGTCACAGGGATTATCAAGAATAATTATACATTTATATCAGAGCATATATATATATTAGAGAGTGCTGTCTAATTTGTGTTATGATGCTAACACTTAGGACTCCAGAGGGTTTCGTAAACCCCACCCATCTTTATCAACACTGCAGTCTCAAATGAAGCATCTGCCAGGTTTTCTGTTCGCCACACGTTCTCCCAACAGCCCACGCTGCAAATGTTGCGGCTGCTGGCTATCCAGCTCGCACCGATGTCAAAGCCTCTAATCTCTCCAGCATAAAGGCCATGCAAGGGAATTTGTGTTAGCCTGCCACGGAAATGAAAGGAGAAGTGGAGAATCGTTTGAGCAGGTTGACAGATAAGGCTCTTGTGCTTTCTGTGTGGTGCATTTTAAGCCATGTTAAGCTGCTTAATTAGACATAATCTACAGACCCCAGACTGAGCCGGAACTAATGAAGTTAAAAGACTCAAATCCCATCCTACATCGCACTCTCCTCTCTGCCACACCATCGTTCGTGTGTCTCTGTCTCATCACTGTGCTGTCTTCTCTGTCATAGCACTCAAGTTCCATCCTGCTCTTATTTTAACACCATTAATGTCTTCCATCAAACTTAAACTCTCTGCCAAGTCAACATGACAGTCTTAAAACATTAGCCCTGCATTTCTGACAGTCTATAATCATGATTGTTTTTTTATCAAAGCATTAAGTTCCCTCTTAAGCAGTAATAACATTTGATCAGCTCAAGCTAAACCCCGGAATGTGTCATTAAAAACTCTTTCACTCAATACTCCTGATCATGTTGCAAGACGTTTGTATCCACAGTTTTTTCTGGTCGTTATCTCAGTACCAATTTTAAGGACTTGTGTTAAAATGAAATAATTTTAATGAAAAAGTTCACATCTTTGAAGATAATTAGATTATTGAATTGGTTTTACTGTTTTAAACGGGATTAGAAGTTTATCTCGGACTGAAAACTTAAACGCAAAGCGATTAACCTGTATATTTTACTTACTTTAATATACAATAAGAGCCCATATCCATATCAGGGATGGCTAGGGAATTTTGAATCTTTCAAGATTCTGACAAATTGCCAATTCAGATGATTGGCAGCTGTTTTGATAAACATCTGTCCTTCTTCCTCCAGCGCCTGGTTGTAACATGATGCTAAAACAACCACGAGACTGTAGCAATGTGCCAAGTAGTGTCCTAACCACCATTTCAGACGGGTGTATTTTTCAGTATTACACTTGCCCATCGTGACATGATTCTGTGTTTCTGCCATTGTAGTTCTAATTGGCAATGATTCTAAAATGAAACCTATGGTCATTGGTGGGCTACACCACGACTGCCCAAATATCTAATACATGTTTTTCTCCTGTCATATGTGCTGCCTGACTGTGTTATTTTATGCATGTTGTGGACCAGCCTGCAGCTCACACATCTAATTTCTACCAGCACATAGATGGATACATTTGAGTAATTGTCATAGCCGCTGGAGCTGAAAACCTGCCTCGTTCCTGCCACAAACAAATCAGTGCATCTCAAGTAGTTTCTACATACGCTTTACCAAAGGCAGTTCCGGAAATGAAGTTAAAAGCTCCGTCTATCAGGGTGACAAACTCAATATTTCTGTCCATGCATGTCATCCTCTCTCGCTGGGACTCGGCTGCAGCGCCGAACCAACAGTTCAATGAAGCTAATCAAAAACAACATTGGATTTCTGACCTGAGGCTGTACTAGTTGTAAAAATGTGAAACGGCTGGTGCCGGACTGAGAGGTTGCAGAATAAGGCAGTAGTTCTTCTTTCCTCTTCTTGTTCTCAAGCCTTTCGTTTCACTCCTTGAGTTGGAAGATAACTGGAACTTTTTCGTTTTATCCCACCACGGCGCCTGCATCTTCCTCAGCTATATACATGAATAATTATCTGTATAGGTGGAACAGAGACTTCAGGTTTTTGACTTCACTTTGTTCTCACACCAGCGCTGCATGATCCCACCCTGTTGTTATTGTGGTGTGTTTACATCTCTCTCCTGTCTGTGCATCTTCAAGCACCAGTTCCTTTGATGTCTTTTGGATCTTTTCAGAAGCCGAGCAACAGTTTTTTGGATTTTCTTTTTCTTTTTTTTCCCATCTTTACAGGGAGGGGTGGGCTTGTGTGCTGACTTATACATGCTCATCCTCAGTCCAGGAGGAGATTGCAGCTGACCATTGCTGGATTTCATCATCATCATGAAGGCGATGCCTCGCAGCTGATAGCTTGTCGGAGAGTTTTTCTCACTTCGTTGTCTTCCTCCTGTAGCCCTCCTGTCCGCCTCATCCTAAACCTGTAGTGTGCTAGAGCATTTTTACATTAATTTGATGAAATCTAAAAGCAAATGTGGGCTTTGAGGATCTATTGGTTAAAAGAATTCAAGGGACCCACTCATCTTGGCTTTACCCCAGTGAGACAAACTCCTCTCCCTCCTTTAGACCAGGTCACACAGTATCATGATGCTGTTGAGTGTATCTGAGGTCTGCTGCTGCTGCATTGTGGTTTTGCTTGATTAGCCAGTGTGTGATGCTGTAGGCAGCTTTGTTTAGTTGCTGAATGGGCTGTTCCACTGAGAGCACAGGAGACGACAAGGAGCAGAGGAAGGAGGGGATCGAGAGCAGAAGGGTGGAGTGGAAAAATGAAAAGCAGGAGTATGCTCTGGGAGAAAGTGAAAAAAAAAGATGAAAGCTAAAGGGGAAAGCTATAAAGAGAGGTTACAAGTAGATAAACGATGCAGGAGAGAAAGCTGGAGCAGAGGGGAAGAGCAGAAATGAGGGAAGGACGGTGATGTGGAGAAGAAAAGAGGAAAGAAATGACCTCTCCTCCTGTGGAGAGGGAAGATAACTGTGAGTGTTTAGAAATGCTGAGGTGGACAGAAGCCATATCTTTCTCTTAACACAGCACCTGCTAGTCTGCCTGGCCCTCTGCTATTCACTGACTCGCTTTCTATTGTGCCCGTGTGTGTGCTTATATGTGTGTGTCTCACCGCCTGTGCAAGCTATCTGTGAAAACACGCAACTATTCAAATAGTTAGTGCACCGTTTTTGTTTCAAGCCTCGGAAGAAATGTTAAAACCCTGACAAGACAAATCCCTGAGTGCCTCCTGCGCTGCTTTAATACGTCGATGGTTTGCATTAATAGCTCCTGAAATGTGGAAGTCTGTCTGTGCAGAAGTTTTCTTGTCTGTGTCTACAAATATACACACACCCAATACAGTTTCCAGTAAACCTGTAGGCTCTACAAGCATTAAGTTCTTTAAGAAGTTCAGTTGAATGGTTTGAATGCTCAGTTACAGGTGTGGCTGCAGAACAGACAAACTAACAAAAAGCATTTAAGCCAGTATCTCACTGGGCTGTGACTGTTGACGTCACTAACTTGAGAGACAAATGCAAAGGTTTTCTGTTGCACTGACATTAAACTGGTATATATGATACTTTAGCCACAAACTTTATATGAAAATATATGACGCAGTTGGTGCAATTTAGTCACAAAGTGTCACAGTTTAAGTTTGTTTTTTTACAATTTATTCACAATTTGATCACCAACCCCTCCCAAAAGTTGTTTCGCGCACTTTCTGACTTGGAGAAACTTAATTGAGAAGCAACCGAAACAGACATGCTCCAGACTCGGTTGACATGAAATGAGGTTTAAGACATTTTGGAAATGCTGTTTGCAGTTTGTCTCCAGCAGCTGCAGTCAAGTGGAATTTAGGTTTTTTTTAGAGACTAGATCAGTGGCTTCCAATTCTCTTCCTCACATTTTTGTTTTTTACCTGCTCCAACACACCCAGTTTAATAGTTGAATTACTTGTTCAGCAAGTCCTCAAATTTAGCAGAAGTCAGTTAGTCACCCATTGATTTATTTCTTGTCTGTAGGAGCAGAGAAACATTTGAAACATGCAGGATAGTGACCCCCGGGGACCCATTTTGGACACCACTGGTGTAGAACAAAAGAATCTAACAAACACTACTCAAATCCATATTTTAATCCCAATTCATCCATATAAATATTTGTTAAAATGATCAGTTTTTCCTTCTATACACTGCTGAACTGTGACTATTATAGCATATCAGCTTCACTAAGTGAAGGGATGAGCAGTTTTGTATCCAGAAGAGCTTATAATGTGATCAGCTTTAAGAAATGATTTGTGTTGAAAGTTTCAAGTACCAGCTGTCAGTCAGTTATGCTCAGAAAGCCTCCAGCTAGAGCAAATTACTGCCAAGAAAACATCGGCCATTTTTAAACAGCAACACAGTTTAACAGCATAAGTTTTTTTTAAATTGGAAATTAATATTTAGCCACAATATGTAAAATTCCCCTCCTTTTTAGGGATTTTTAAATATAGTATGTGTTTGGGTCACCAAATACAACCAACAAACAGTGTCATGCCATAAACAGGGTGAAGAGAAAACCCAGACAAACCAAAAAATGGTTGATGCTTCTCTTTCTCATATTTCAGTGTAAGACTACATCTGTGGCACCATGTGCACGTTTCATCTTGGTTTTTCTATTGTTTTTGGAATTAGACGGAGTTGTAGATGGCGTTAAAGCCCACTGTGAATGTTGACAGTCTTAGCTTGTTGGGACTAATGGGGTGTATTAACGTTCAATATTGTGGACTAGAATGTATGACAGGAACAATATCTTATAAAGCCTGAATTCTGTAGATTTTTCTGGTTAAATATAAAATTTTCTACCATAAATTGAAATAATCCCCCCTCCTTTTTGCCTTTTGTAGGTTCCATTTCCTCTCTGATAAGTGATTCCTCCTTTTATTATCTCCTCTTCTCTCTTCCCTGTCCTACAACCCTTTCACTGACTTCTTTGGTATGTCTTTAAGCTTATTTTTTAAATAAATGGTCTTTTTAATAGATGATTGGGAGAACACACTCCTGGTCACATTCATTAAATGTTGAAATAAAGAAACTCTTATCTCTCCAACCAGAGACGCTCTCATGCAGATGAATAATACATGCAGATATGAGCTCTTACATCGCACAACTAACCCCATTGGACTGGTCACAGCGCTGACACGGGCCCTTGTGTGCTGCACGTTTGTAACACAGCTGCGTTTGTGTGTGCACGCTCGGCTGACTGAAGTTGCTGTGAAGGGATGTAAAGTCTCCAGGGGCATGGTGATGAATGAGAGTGTTGTCACTAGTCAGGTCCAGCTGCTTTTGTGCCATCTTCATGCTGCATGTTCTCCTATTATACCGCAGGCTCTGCATGTTCGGCGTGTCTGCCGGAGAGCGAGTGTGGGTGGGTGTTTTTATTTTTTTTTATTTTGTTAAAGTAGCTTGAATGAAACAGGTCTTTTGTGAGAGGGTGGTAAGCCTTTCACATGCTGTGTGCGCCATGTGTGTGAGAACAAGGTGTTAATACACTAGTATTTAAGTGTTGTCTCCAAGCACCTGTGTGTGCTTTTACACACACCTTCCCTACGTCAGATAAAATATCCTGCCTGTCTTCATCTGTGTGGATAATTACATCAACACGTGTACGTCTTTGGCTCGTAGCCTGTAAAGACGGGGTTTCTCCTTCGCCAGTCTGGAGGAATTTCAATGTGTGAGTAATAGTGGGCTCTGAACGCTCGCTGTCAAAGCAGAAACTGAACGTTTTCATGAGACACTGACTTGTGTGCACACATTTACTTTCCAGTAGACTGGCTGTAAGGTTTACAGAAACAGTGTGTGATATCAGAAAGCCCATAATTCAGTGTGGCGCTTGTCTGAGTCTGAGCTCTATGCTTGTCTTATCAAAACACTTGTTTGAGAAGAGTTTTAGATCATTTGTGTTCTCTGTAGCACTGTATGCAGATGACTGAGTTGTAGAAGTAGGTTGTTTTTTTAGTTGAATAAGTCGTTCTCTCATAGAACATGTCTGTGAGCAGCAGATAAAGTCTCTTCACGTAGAATAAGAACTTCACAATACCTTCTAGGACTGACAGACTATTAAAACGTGTCAGATTTAGAAAACCTCTTTAACCTCAACAAGTAGGTTCCATCTCCTCCTCCCTGTCTCCCTCCGTCCATTGCAGGGTCATATTAGTGAGAGGTGAGATTCACCATATGAGCCAGTGGCAAATTCCAACAAAGATGCCTCCACTTACAACTATGATCACATGGTGGCTACGCATTACAGATGCTCTACATCATGGATACACTCCCCTGCTCGCCACCCAATATCCTTGATATGCTTCTAATGAAACGCTAGACCACCATGACCTCGCCACGGACGTCTTGCACATGCTCGAAACCATCACAGACCTCTGGCACATGATAGCGAGCCCACCATGTTTTTAATACGTGCCCGATAGACTGCATCATCTAGACTGTTCAGATATTTGCTTTGCTTTTTCTTTTTTATCGTCATCACAAGTGGGAATCATAATGTTTTCAGAGAAAGGATAGTAAGCTAAAAACTGTTATTTTAAAACAAACTTTTGGTGGATAATAGCCAAATTTCATTGATTGTTGTGCAAAATATTTAGGATTAAAGATGATCATGGCAAAGTTACAGACAGCCTGCATTGTTAGAAAGACGGACACACATGGAGAGTCTCATTTTCTCCTTCGGGGATCTAAATGGAAATCTGGAGGTAAATACACCATTACGTAGAGCCGCCTGGCAAACAGTCAGTCTGACAGACCTGTTAATGGGGAGATAAAGGGATAAGGTTTAATAAGGAGCAGAGACGAAACGGCAGGATTGATTTAAACAAAGCAATATTTACAATTTCTGGAAAATGTCAAGTTTTGTTTCAAGTGGTCTTGCTGTTTCTTGCAGCATCATTTGTCTTTAGATTAGATTTTGCTCATTCATTATCACAGAATGTGCCAAGAGATTGATTTTAGCCTCTATTATTTACTGAAGACAAGACCTCACCTGAAACATCAGAGGATTGTGGGATTGGGGCCAGAAGCATCACAGTGACTGAAGGAATCTGAAGGTTTGCCGTATGTTTTCAAGCTAAATTCTAGTTTCATTTAAACAAACCTTTTTTTGTGTTAAACTTTGACTGGTTATAGTTTTAGTAAATGATGCAGTTTTCTGAATCTTTCTCTACCTGACTGTTTTTTTTTCTCTTGCCATATCTGCACGTCTCCAGAGTGCAATAAAAACGAGGCTTTATCAAGCTTAAATCGTTTATTCCTCTCTTTCTAGCATTTTTTTTTCTCTCTCCACTCTCCCAGTAGATTTTTTTTCATCTTTGGATGTTTGATTGTGCCCCTTTGCTGTGTAGGTTTATGAATGAAGGTCACTCAGTCACTGTGCCCGTCGAGGCTTTGGATGCACCGCTCACACATTTAATTTATCTCGGCCTATGAAGAGAGAGAGAAAAAGCAACTTGTCACTGGCTCACACCTTATCCTTTCCTTTTGCTTCTGCTCTGCTCAAATCCCCATAGAGACAAGAATAAGAGGCGGCGCGAGCTGGAGAGATTGTAAAAGAAAGAGGGAGATAAAGACAAAAAGGAGAAGCTCAAGTCTCCTGATGTAGGAGTGGACAGTGTCAAAATAATCCCTTCTCAGCTTCACACAACAATCACATTAATGACCTTAGCCTGAGCTCATCAATAAGACTGTGTCTAGGGAGAGCAGTTAGTGTGTGTGTGTGTTTTCATGGTGGGTTCCATTGTTTGTCTGAGAGGAGGATTAGATTATTTTAAAGATGAGGGTTGTATAAAATTACATTAGTAATGAAAGAAACAGTTGATTTGTAGAACTTGTATATTATTTACAGTAATTCACATACTACGTTTCCATGAGAGGCCAATTCTACGCTAATGTTCTATAAACAAACTGTGACCACCTCTGTTTATTTCAACAGTAACAAGATATTTGTTGTGGCTTTTCACAGACCAGTCTCTACTATAAACACTGGATAAATATGACTTATCAGGGAGGAAATCTTATCATGGTGGTGATTAATAGACAGTATTAAAGCAATGTCATCAACAACAACAATACTCAAACTAAATAACTGACTCTATAATAATTATCTGGCTAAATGTTCACCATAAAATTCAATAAAACAATCACATACTTTTGAAGCTGGGAATTTTTAAACAGCTACTTTTCTAACTTCATGTAAAAGTTAGCTTTGCTAATGCTAGCTGTTGTTTCCTCTTCTATAACAGTGCTTGAGCAAACAATGTTTGTTGCTGCTGCTCATGTAAAATTATTGTTGAATGAATTTTCTATGTCATGTAGCTATCACAACCTCCTACTTCCCATGCTCATGGTTTTATTTCTCCAGTTCAGTTCAGGATTAGTTAAAAATGTAACCCTAATAGCCACTGTTACAACAGTAAATATCCTTTTTTGTTGTTTTATATAATGTCTTTGTGTATGAAAGATTCTGAAAGTTTGCACCAAAGCTTGTTCAGGAACTGTCTGAAAAACCTTTTTGGGACACCAGACTTTGTTTTCTTACATGTATAGGAGTCACTCAGAGAAGAACTTACCTGGTAGTTAGTTAGCAGCAAGCTTGTATTTAACTACTGCTCATTGATTTGGTGTAAACTATTCACCAAAAATTGGTCTTTTAATGTTTGTATACTTTGTTTTTAAGGCATTTTTAAAACTAGGGAAACCTTTTAGGATAATAACTTGAACTTTCAACTACATTTGCCACAATTGTAGATTGATTTGTAGGAAAATTATTAACTTCACCTTTTCATGTATTACAAGAATAATTGACAAAATGTTGCTTCGTCTGCAAATTATAGTGAGTTATAAAACTTCACTGTCACAACACTTCACCTTGAAAGTTAAAGTTTAACGCAGCTTATGTGTTTCTATGAGGGAAGTGGATTTTAGAACAAAACATGCAGACTTCATTTTTTTTTTTCATCCTAAGGCAGGATTCCAGAGAGATTTTGGTAACCTGCCATGATTGGCCCGTGTGTTCATACGAGAACCCTGGGATATGAGGTAGTGCAGAGCCACAGTGCCAATGAGAGGGGAAAGACGGGATGGGTGGGGAGGGGATAGTGAAAGGGAGTCTTGGCATCACTGCTAAGAACAGGAATTTTATGGAGAGAGTGTGTGTGTTCAGGAGGTAGGAGTTAATGCTTGGATTAGGGCCAGGAGAAGAGCTGTAAAATCTAACCTGCTTTTTTTCCTCTTTTATTCTGTTTCAGCACACAGAGTAGTGTAAACCCCCCCCCCCCCTTTTCCCTTAGGCCTGGAAAGTGGACTGCAGCATGGAAGCTAGTCTAAAAAAAGTAACAACACATGTATGTGTGAGATATAGAAATGAGGAGGTTGTCCGAAGTGGTTTGAATCAACCATTTCTTTCTCCGTCTGTGTTTACTCATTAGATTTATGACATATTGTAGCTTTTTGCCTCACACCTCCCCGCTGAACCCTTTCATGGTCTAATCTCACTTATTGTAACAGACACAAACACGTTCAGATGTTTGTTCTGACCATTTTTACTTGTCACTGTGAACAGAAGCAACAAATTGTTGACGAACCACGAAGACACTGATAACGAAAACCAAAAAGCAGTTAACATTCTTCATTGTCTGTGCAGTAAGACTTTCTTTTTTGTGGATAAATATTGATGTCACTACAACACAAGAAGCTCAACAAGTCAACCAGACACTTGTTGCTGTTTCTGGTTGGAGGAAAATCTTTACAGCTCTTTAGGTTTTAATAAATAACCTGCACCTTGTTTAATCTTTACCTCCCCCAGATTATATGGAATAATTTGACTGATTTGAATTGTATGTAAAAGCCATGTGTTGTGGCCATTTTCTTCTTTTTTGTGAATGGTGAATCATATTACATGCATATTTTGTTTTTGTTTATAATAGTAAGAATATATTATTTATTTGCTATTTAAATTTGTAAATTTTGTTTAATTATTTGTAGGTTTGTAAACTTTTGGACCCTCCCATTAATTAACGTGATGAAAAGCACACGGGAAGCGTGTCAAGGTGATTTTTGTCCCAGTTGTCAGGTTAGTTAGAGGGAGGTTTTGTAAAATGATTTTTTGACTTTATTGTCACGGCCTTTTTTAACCATATTCCAACGAAAAGTAATCCAACAAAAAGACCGTTGGTTGTGGCGGGTGGTTTTCTTAAGCACGCACTTTTTGACTTGATGACTTAGTTGACGTTAATTTTCGTTTTGTCAAGTATGCAAGAATCTTTGGAACACGTTTTGAGTTATATTTTTGTAAGAATAAATAGACTATTTTTTCAAGTTATCAAGTTCGAAGTGCGTGCTGAAGAAAACCACCCGCCACAACCAACGGTCTTTTTGTTGGATTACTTTTCGTTGGAAAATGGTTAAAAAAGGCCGTGACACCATGAGTAATTAATATCTTACTTGTTGCAGATGGCTTCTTGAATAGCCTCAATTTGGAGAAATGGAGTTTACACTCAACAGGACTGATGAGTTGCGACTGAGATCAAAGTGGATTGCTGCTGTTTCAGTCTCCAAAATTTTATAGCAGTTCATGTTATTTCATAAACCTTTACACTGACTTCATTTTGCATTTCTGTGGTTATTTAAAGACATAAATAGGACAAGCTGCAGTGAAATGTAGCACTTTCAGGGCATCCAGGGGTTACGTCTGCCAGGAATTTCTTAACATTTCTTCTCAGTAAATGATACAATGTAAAACAGTTTAAATAACAGCATTCTCATGAACTGCTGGAAGACTGGAGCTGTTTTAAAATGGCAGCTATCTGCTGCTAAAAATTGCCTTTGCCGTGCAAACATTTTTATTTGGACCTTTACACTGCTGTCAGTTTAACGTTATACAGTTATTCCAACAGAAATATTGAATTCTTGTTGGAAGTGACCCTGGATGACACGGAAGGGCTTCGTATCACTGCTGCTGATGCTTTCTCTTTCAAGTAGCAAAGAGGAAGTCATTTGTTGGGGCAAAACTGTCAATTGTACAATAATTTACATAATTCTGGACTTGAATCTCTGAGTTTTTTCACCTTCCTTACAAATAATGGTACAAATGCAGACAGTAAACATGGGTATCAGAGAGAGTTTCCCAGTGGGGGGGTTGGATCAGCAAGTGCTTGAAATATAGTTTATGAATATGAATGATTTTAAACATTAATTGGTTTTACTGAGATTGTTGCCATGCATGTTTCAGAATGCAAAGCCGTCATTTAAATGTGGCTATAATTGGCACATATGTTATTTTTGGATGCCGTCTTTTAGCTCGTGTGGCGGAGTTGGGCCCATCGATACACAAGAATAAAAAAACACCTTGGTACGTAGAGGTTGTCCTCAGACCTTCATGCTGTAGTAGATCAGTGTAGAGAAGAGAAGTCCTGAGCTCTAATGGAGCACTGGTGTCTGTCTTATTTAAAATGGATGACCGAGCACAACCCTTGTAACCTCTGGTCGAGCTTTTCCAGAAGCTGCCAGCACTCAGACTGCAGATGGAGCTCATGGGTGTCACTCCCACGTGTGTGCACACAAACACTGCTGCCAGACTTACAGGAAGTGGTACTTTTCCATATGCAAACTCTTAGAGCCAAAGGGGCATCCCTTATTGTAATAATGTAGAAATACATATGATATCAGATATTTCTGGTGCATTTTTAGTGTGTATATATAACATTCTTATGGTTTGTTGTTGGCCTTCTATTGCCAGAAGCCTCTGGATAAAGAGAGCAGAAAGGGTTAGATGAGGAAGGGGGGGCTGTTTGGAAGAGAAAAACAAAACAGCTCTGCAACCATCTGCCTCTGAGCCAACAGTTGGTCACTATAGCAACAAGTAAAAAGTCATTATCTTTAATTGACACAGTGGCAGGTTCAGGTGTTTTCAATTGTATCTCCAGTTATTTTGTTTTTTTATTTATTTATTTACTTACTTACTTATTTATTTACTTACTTACTCATTCATTCATTCATTCATTCATTCATTCATTCATTCATTCATTCATTTTTCCTCTGTCTTCAGTGACTCGCACCACCCCACCCCCCTTCATCCTTTCTCTCGTTCTGTTTCTTTGAGCTGTCTCTCACTCTTGTCTCCTGCCGTTATGTTGTCCCATTCTTAGACCAATCAGCCATGTGCTACTGTGCTTTCAGATGGCACAAAGAACAGTTTCATGTGGACAGACAATAAAATGAACAGTTGACAAATCTGAGTGTTGAGCAGAGCAGTATAGCAGTACATATGAGTGACTTTAGCAGTAGCCTGATCTGTGTACTAGGAGCCAACTGCAGCTGCAGAGCGCTTATCAGAAGCTCCTGGTTTTAACTTCCACTCACCTCTTTGTTTCAGCTTGAAACGCTTTTATTTTTTCTCCCGTATGTTATTGACTCATTTATAGTTTTTATTATCACTGCAGCTTCTTTTCTTTTGGTGTGTGTGTGTGTGTGTGTGTGTGTGTGTGTGTGTGTGTGTGTGTGTGTGTGTGTGTGTGTGTGTGTGTGTGTGTGTGTGGTGTGTGTGTGTGTGTGTGTGTGTGTTTGTGTGTGGACCCCATCTGTCACCCAGTAACTGTTTGGGTGATCTCTAGTTGATGTAAGATCTCCCATTTGGGATTTTAGTGCAAAAAATATATACAAAGCCTGTAGCTTCTAAGTCCAGATGGAAGGAGGTTTGCAGCCTTTTCCTTATACTGTTACTCTGATTAGATGGGATGTTATTTACAGTGACGTGTTTATGATGCTGGGTTTTAGTTTATTAGTAGATATAGATGATATAAAACAAGCTGTGTTATTTGCTTAACACTTTATGCTGCTTGGTTATAAAATAACTCATCAGAAGGGGTATTTAAAGCATCAGATAGGACCTGTTCAGCTTATGTCAGAGAGTCACATGATCTACATTTATCTGTCCCGTTGGATGGTGTTATGTTGTTAGTTTGTTACCACATGCGTTTCCTGTTGAAAGCAAAAAAACTTCCTTGTAAAATCTACATAATTATCTCATGTTCTGCAGTAGGCTGTACAAACTGTCAGGGAGAAGAACCAACCAGGCTGTTCCATCGATTCCCAACAATGACCCAGAATGGAGGTCTAAATAGATTGCT
Source organism: Pachypanchax playfairii (assembly GCA_006937955.1). Classification (NCBI taxonomy): domain Eukaryota; kingdom Metazoa; phylum Chordata; class Actinopteri; order Cyprinodontiformes; family Aplocheilidae; genus Pachypanchax; species Pachypanchax playfairii. Next base: position 3,063,240 of record SSNP01000024.1, on the reverse strand, counting down.
GGGATTAGAAGGAGAAATTGGGAGCTGGGCCCATACACTAGGATTTGTAGTGATTTTGTCCAGAGGATGTTGATTACTCATGTACATTCTCATAAAACTCACCCTCATCAAACTGTCCAGACTGTAATTCCGCCTCCTGTCTAATGACCGCTGGAGATTGGTACCCGCTCTCTGTGACCCTGGACGGGATCAAGTTGGTATAGAAACTGGATGAATGGATTGAAAGATGGTTTCTCATAAAGACGAGCCATCTTGCGAGTTCGTGTCTGACTTGAACCTTGTTTGACTTCAAACACACACTTTACTCACCTTTTCCACAAAGAGTAAAAGACTGTTTGCACCTTCCAAACAGCAGTGGAATGTTACCATCCATGCATCAGCTGGTTTCATGTCTGACGTCCGTGTCTCTCATGAAGTAAGATTTGCTGAGGTTTGTGTAGGTGAAGTTGGGACACGTCCTCCATGCTTGGGGACTTTGTGATGATCTTTTGGATCCTTTTTGAAGAACCAGGATGCCAAATTGTTAAAGTCTTTCTCACAAAAAACAAACATTTTCTCTGTTTTGTGTATTTAGAAAGTGAAATGTATTGTTGCTCCATATTTTATTACAACATAAACATTTTTTTAAAAACACAACTGAACACCACTATCCAAAATGGTGCTATAAATAGTCCCATTAATGTCACAGACAGTGTAGAGAACTGCCCTGCCATTGAGTATCTAACGAATTTCAATAAAACAACAACTTTTCTTTCCTCCTACAGGAAACACACGATCTGGTCGCCCTTTACATTTCAATACAAGACAAAACAATGGAGGTTTTGCAGCTGCAGTCAAGCAACTGTTTCAATCAAGTCTGTGCAGTGACTCCAGTCTGGCAGTCGCTTTATTTTTGTGGCAATAAATAAAATACTAAAAATTAAACACAGGTGGTAGTGTTAATAATGTCCTCTGCTTTCCTGTTTTGTTGTTGTTAAAAAAAAAAAAACAACCTCCCCACACACCTAGGACATCTATTAGACACCGACTGTAGCTGAGGATGAGTGCTCTGGTGAAAATGGGTTAATAGTGACAGTTAAACAGAAGGTAATGACAGCAGTCGATGTGCTGTTGGTACATGCGGATGGTTTTCACTGTGCAGGTGGGGAATTCAAAATAGGTGCGAGTCACTGAAGCGAGTGATTGAAAAACCCATGAAATGTAGAATTATGATGTTTGTTTTATCAGACAGGCTCTTGCTGCATGAAGACTTCTCTCCCAGAGGTCAGAGTTGGCTATGAAGTTATTCAGGAAATGAATTGGGGGGGAGGGGTGTTTGTTCAGCAGCTGTTCAGATATATTCTCCACCAGTAACAGGAGTGCACAACTTCTCATCTGGTTTATTGGATGTTTTAATTTATTATTAAAAATCCTTTGTGCAAGATGGTTTCATCTGTAAACAGAAGACGAGCTGGAGGCAGTTTGAGGGTGTGTGTTGACACAGAAAAGGTTTGGAAAATTATGTGTATAATGCATGCATCTTTTTTTAATGGTGCATATCCACAATCCAGGCAGCTGATGTAAAGCAGTTAAAGGTGTCTGACAACAACCTTCTGCAGAATTCCCTCTTATTTAACCACAAAACTGCTACATATGCATGACTGCACCTTTAATACACTCATCTGATGTATCTGCATGTATCCGTGTGTCATGCAGATGTTTGTTTGTGCTGTTGGATCAGGTTTGGCTGGAACGACAGGACAGCTGTATTGGATGGCTGAGTGTGTGTGTGCAGTTGTGCTGATGTAGACAAGCCTTCTAGCAGGGATCTGATGTATGCTAATATCACCAGCAGACAGTCTGCGTGTCTGACAGAGGCCTCACTGCAAGGTTAGAGAGACTAATTCAGCTGGAGGAGACGGAGATGGAGCTCAGACATGCAAAGATACTAAGGGTGGGAAACGAGGGGAGGGTGGTATCCAGAGTTAACCTTAACAACAAATTTGAGTTTGGTTTTAGTCAAATCTTCCTATAATTTAATTAGTATTTACACCTGGATACAAAATATTTAAAGACTCAAATCTTACAAATCCTATAGAATATGATGTAACTACCTGATTTTATCTTTTTCTGATGTCGCTGAACAAGATGAGCTGTTTACAGGAATGATGTTTGTGATTAAACACTGTAAAAAAAAAACAACGTATTTTTAAAACAAAAGTAATATTTTTAACTAAGCACAGTACAGAGGCGTCTTACAGTTTATATCGTCGTGAAAAGAGGACAAGTTCAGGAGATGATGTTGGTTTAATCAGATTTCTCTTTGCATGGATTCCAGGATGTCCAAACCTTCGTAGTTTTACTGGTGATTAAACATTTAAGATAAAACCGGCTGAATGTTTACATCTGTTAGCTTTAGCTTCAGGGGAGATTGTGCTCTTACCAGGGATGGATCAAATTAGTTTGTCAGCGAGTCCCGTCTTTTCACAAAACCCAGTTTGGTCTGGTTTCATCACTGTAATTTTTAATCACCAAGAAAATTGTCTTTCATAGTCTTTGTGCAAAAAAAGCTGTTGAGGAGATCTATGTGAAAATATTATAAAATTAACATTGGTGGCAGCGAAAAGAAATAAATGAAGAGAATGTCGGCTCATGCCTGGAAGAGGGAATTAAGAATCATGGGGTGAGATGATGCACAGATGAGCTTGAGCGCCGGAGGGAAACACATAGTCATCTGTGTCTCTGACCGTGCATGCAAAGCAACAGTTGCTGTTGTTTATGTTGCGGAGCCTGTTGAACTGGGAAATACGAGGAGCAAAAAGTGAACTGAAAAGTTCCACTAAAGCTGGATTCATACTAACCCAGCTCCGACGTGTCGGAGACACGCACTGCCATGTTACGATGTCGTATGGGCTCTCCAACTGCCTCGGATGGTCGGTTGGAGTCACTCTCTATTTTCTAACTTTCCGACGGCCGCGTCGGATGACGCACGTCTGTGATTGGTCAGCCAAACAACCCAACATCATTTCCGGCACGATGTAGCTTACCTTTTGTAAACAGCGCGAGTGTTGACAGTCTTGAAGACAAATATGTCCGCATTAAAAGAGGTCTGAACGGCAGCAGTAGCGATGCCGGTGGCCGTAAAGTCCCTACTTTTTATTTGTTGTTAAAGCACCGGGAGACCTCTAAGACATCTAAGCTGCAATCTTAGGATCCTTATTCTTTATATAATCATCAAGTTTCAATTTATTTTTCAATCTATAATTACAAAAAAGGCCGAAACTCAAGATAACTCTAAAAACACTTTACTGTGGTAAAATAACACATTTACTGGATAAAAGCAGGCAGTTTAAAAAAAAATAAGAAGTTGATCAACTAATTACTTGGAGTTGTCAAATTCAGACATCAGGTATCTCAATATGCTGAATGAGTCTGACTTCTCGTGTTGTATTCTGTGTGCCAGCTCGGGCAGAGTTGACCTTATCAGGAGAAATTACCACTCTGTGTGCAGGTGTGTGTGTGTGTTCATGCTTACTGGAGTGGATTTATGCAGCACTAGCTTCTTACATTGTTTCCAGCACATTATATTTGGCCATTCTATCAGGGTTAAAGGTTAAAGCACTGATGCTGATACCTTTTTCTTTGCTCTTCTTTCTTTCTTTTTGGCTTTTCAAACAGGCTCTTTGTTTGTTTATTATCTTGCAGCTGATGTTTTCCCCAGTTTTGACTCCCTAATGTGACTTTCTGAAGCTTTCTGGACAGTCTTACTGTCATTGTGCTTGTTTTCTTCTTTTTGCTGCTTTCTTTATCGCTCTCTGTAGACCGTTCTTATTAAGGGGCGTCTCATTAGCTGGCCCTCTGGTTCTGCAGTGTTCGACAAAGAAAAAGTAAACATGTAGGCGAGAACTTGGTGCACTGCCACACCAAGTTTAACAGCGTCTTATTTAAAGCTTTATAAGCAAAAAACAAGATTTTCTTCAGACTACAGCAGCATTTTTTTCTGCTCTTTTTTCAAGGTGAAAAGGTTCAGCATGATATCAAGCCATGTGAAGGTTTTGTAAATCTTGTTTCAGGTGATTCTGTCATCAGATCATGCAGAACTGATGTGAATCTTGATAAAGGAACATGAACACAGCTGCAGATAATCCACAAACTGTCCATAATCCCTGACACAACTGACCAGCTCTTCTGGAGATGTGATTTATTTCCCTGACTTTTCTCTGAGATTTTGAACCTTGATGCGGTTCACAGGAAATAAACTCACAGCTTCAGGCCGTGCTGAACTTTTGCTGTTAGTTTTAACTGTATTCTTCTTGCAGGAATAATTTATTACAGCTGGATTTGCTCGTGTGGTTCAGCTGGTGGCTTTTTATTCACTCAGCCGCATGTGAAATGCATTAGCAGCTGTTTGATTGCAGTGTTTATATTTTCTTCTGTTGATGCATGCACACAGTCAAGGGAAAGAATAAGGAAATTTGTGTTTCCTGTTGGCTGATTGATGCATAGGTGCGCCGCATTTGTGGAAAAAGATAAATCGCTTCTGTTTCATCAGATACGCTATAGCTCACTGCAGGCTAGTAACACTTAAGCAACAAGTTTTATCATTTTTATTCATATCCATATTTTTATTTTTTCCTCTTCTACTTATATCTGTTTATCTGTCAGTCCAGTGGGAGAGTGTGGCCCAAACAGGAAGTGGTATCAGTGTAAGGATTGTCTCCACCCACCCACACCCCCAATGCATTGGTCAGGACCCTTGTGTCTCGCTAATGGACTACATGTCTCCAGAGATGGAGGGGGGATGCAAATAGGAGGGTAGACAGAATGGAAAAAAGAAAATCTTGACACATGAGGATGGGAAATCTATACAGCAATGGTAATGTTTGTAAAATAATCAGGGAGAGGAGACAGTTACAGACTTACATCATGCAGGAGGAGGAGAAGAAGAAAAACGTTTCAGAACAAAGAAAGTGCTGGTGTATTTTTTAGAGCATTAGAAAAGACTTTCTTTGCTGTTTCTGCCATCGTCATCCTCACCATCTCACTGCTTTTTTGACAAATATATTTTTGTTACCTTGCGTATGATACTGTACGTTTAGGGCTGTGTGATGTGACAATATCACATTGTGAAAGATATTGACCATCTGGTGAACAGGGATTGTAATTTTGAGTATAGAGCACATTCTATCCATTACACAAACTGAATAAAATCTGTTCAGTAATGTTATTTGGCTACAATATTATTTTTCCCACCCCCACAGTGGCCTATCGTTTTGGAAATATCATTAATGCAATTAAATATGTATGTAGTTTCCTGTCAGTCCAGATCTGACAATGATTTTAAGCTTCTGTGCAATAGTTCGTCTCCAACTGTTGTAACTCTGAAATAAAAGGAATGCAGCCACCCCACGAAGGTTACACGTTCTTTCCTCACAGGCAGTGAAAACAGCCTCTCTCCTGCCGGCCTTTCTAACACATGTAATGATGAACTTCACGCCCTGCTGCCCGAGCATTAGCTGCAGGCTTCTCTGCACACCCCGCAGATGCATTCCATCTTTCTTGGCTTTTCATGTCCTTGAGAAAGCCACTGACCTAGAAAGACCTGCTATAGTGAACTGTTTTAAACCAGCAGATTACGTACTTGCAGGACAAAAGATGGTGTAAAATCTACAGTGAAATCTGGGCATGGCTTATAGGTTGTAATGCTGTTTACGATTAGACGGGGAGTGAGTGCTGTGATGGGTCAGACCTCAGACCCTTAACTAATCCAGGCCTCTCTCACCACACCCTGCCCAACTCCCCTCAGGGAATTCCAATGTGCAACCTCGCGTGACCCAGACCCATGACCTCTCACTCCTTCCTCCATATCCATTCTTCTCTGCAGCTCCCTCATCTCTGTGTGCCCCAGCTTCCCATCCTCTGCCTTCACAAATGCCTACTACTCCTTCCTGCACCACTTCCTCCTCCTACTCTCTCTCTGCTTTTGGGCTTAACGTCATGTTTCAGGGTCAGAGACGGCAGCAAAGCCTTCGCCTGTCCCTGCTACATCTCTATACAGCCCAGAGCCTAAAGACTCTGGTATGTGGCTGCACATGCGCAGCAGACTCCAGTCAACTGCAAGACTGTTTGTCTGACTGCCCCATGACTGGACCGCTCTGCGCTGAGATCAGTGGAGTGCAAACCGTGTCATCTTTGTGTGAACAGTAAACTATTATGAAAATCTGTGCAAAGGTTTCCAGTAGCTCTGCAGCGGAAAATTATGCCATTTTAATGCTTCATATGTTCTATATTTCTTTCATCGTGGCTTGGTTCCTGCATTTAATGAAGCGTTTTATAGCTCTCCATTATTTACTACTGAAGTGTTCAAACCGTTGAATCCTCAGATCTCCTGTGATTGAATTCAGTTCTGAAAGCTGCTTTTGGAACTTGCCTTGACATGCTCCTCTGATCGACTAAAGTAAAAGAAGAAATCAGTTTGTTCATCGTCCCTTTTAAGCTCTCTGTCGCACATAGAACTTAAATTCTACAGATGAGCTTTTTTCTTTGGTCAGAGTTAATCCTCGTCAGCCTTTAGACTGCTGGCTGTTTTAATCCAGACACACTTGAACTAATTCACACACAAGATCATCACCAGCATAGTGATTACATAGGCTATATAGGAACAGGCAATATGGACTTAATATTATCTAGGTATTTATTGCAGTGATAGTATAAATAACAGTAAACATATAACAATTCAACTTAATTTCTTGGGGTTTGAATTTGTGGCTGCTACAGTCTGTTGGGGTCAGGATCCTATGTGATCCTAAGTTACGAAAGGAAAAAAATATAGAAAAAAAAAACTCATAATGTTAGAAAGTTAATTCATTGCAGTATCCCCCAAAATGTAAGATACGCTTGTACAAGCTAAATAAAAATAGCTCAAAGTTCAGGAACTTTAAAAATTGATGTTTTACTTTAAAAGCACATTTTACAGATTAGAATAGTTGTTGATGTTGCTGTTCAACCATAAACTTCTCAGTTTCATCCCCGTGATACTGGTCAGTGGGAACTACTAGGGCTGTACAATGTAGGAAACATTTTTCATCCAACCATCCTTTTTCTTCCACTTAACCAATGTTAAGTCATACAGGTGACAGGTGCAGGAGAGAAACCAGTCAGCCCCCTCTCCCCAATGACACTCTCCAGCACCTGGGGATCCCCAGGTATACTCAGGCTAGAGAGGATACATAATCCCTCCAGCAAGATCTGGGTCTGGTCAAATGGGGAGTAGCCTGGAAACCTCCAGAGGAGGGGGAACAGGTAACATCCTTATCAGATGCCCAAACCTCAGTTGATTCCATTTGATGTGGAGGAGCAGTAACTCTACTTCAAGCTCCTCCCAGATGATGGAGCTCTTCATCTTATCTCCAGGGCTGAGTCCCGCCACCTTATGTTGTTACTCATTTTAGTTGCTTGTCAATGGGATCTAGTTCTTTCAGTCAATATCAAAATCTCATTACTAGAGGTGAGGGTTGGAACATGAGCGCTTTGTCTTCTGACTCAGCTTCTTCTTTACTACAACAGACTGGAGTGACGCATTCATTACTACAGACAAAACCTTGATCTGTTAGCAGGGTGGAGCAAGAGCTGAATCATTGCCTGTGCTTAGGACACCAAGATACATGAAGGACTCTGCTTGAGAGAAACATTCACTCTCAGTCTTAAAGGAATATTCCATTTCCTCCTGAGAACAATAGAAGAGTCAACTCTTGAACATTTTTTGTCATTATAAAGTTGATGTGGATGATAATGATATTGCAGCTTGGTCTGCAGTAAATCATATAAATAACTGTATATTTGTCTAATGTTTTGCATCTCTAAGTATTACCACATTAAAGTACCAGACACAATATATTAAAGACTGATGATGATGAGACTAAATGCACGTACTGTTACAGCAGTGGATCATATTTAGAGGTTCTCAGACTTGTTTCTTTGTGAATACATTTCATTAAGGCCATTTACTTTGTATTGTGAATAGGGGTGAAATGGTACACAAAAATCATGGTTTGGTACGTATCTCGGTTTTGAGGTCACGGATCAGTTCATTTTCGGTACAGTAAGTAAAAAAACACAAAACATAAAAATTGCTGTTGTTTAATTTTCAACTTTTGCAAACCGTGCTTTATATATTTTCTTATAAAAATGAAACATTAAAAAATAATAAAACATAAAAATAGTAATAAAAATAGAATACTGCTTAAATTCCCAAACAGAGACCTTAAAGATAAAGGAGGGTCTTCAAGCTCCGGCTCGTTGTTCACATCAGCCGTGACGTCTGCTAGAGGAAAAAAACCTTACGCGAGAGTCCAGTACTGACAACAAACTCCCAGTCCACCACTGAAGATGCTCTGCGCGCAAAAGAAGTCTGTTAACTAGCTGTAATCGGATCGGTAAACATCTGCACCACACCAATAGCCCAGTACTGAAACAGTTTTTATGAATGCGTGTACTGTTACACCCCTAAGTGTGAACATAACTAGGTCAGAACACAGGTGTTCTTTTGAGCCACGGATGATAATTCCCTTCATTTCAAATTGCTCCTGTAAAGAGTAGGAATTTGGTGCTTTGCTGTGATTATCATTGTACTTTGATTTGCAGCTTTTTATATCTATATAAAATTCATAAATGTGACGTTGTTTCTTTCTTTTTCAACAGATTTCTTTTACTCACCTTTCCTTCTTGGTGTAGCTTTATTAGACTTTGAAGTTCATCTCTACAAATTCTCAGTTCTTTGATGTTTGGCGAATTTTATTCTACAGCAAAGGCTTTGTCTGGAACGTGCTCTGCCAGTGATTAATGGAGGGTTTTAATATCTGCTTTACTTTATTAATGTGTCAGTTGTGACATGAATGAAGTGATCACATGCTTTGCTCCTGAGTGTGCTGGCTGCGTAACAGCTTGGCAAGATTTTTAATTTCTTACAAATTGTTCTGTCATTGAGGACCAATCCGTAAACAGTATCCCCCATCAGCTGTATGTTGCCTATTTTTAGATTTGATCTACTAACAGAATAAATTATATTTAGTTTGGTCATACAACAAAAGGCTCTGCTTATATTATGAAGTGTTCGTGTCGTTTTTTTTTTTTTCACTTGTGTTAAACCAATTTGTTTTCCCTAATGAAGTTAAATACATTGAGACGTGAGTGATGGTATGTTATCAAGCTCTGATCTGCTGGGTGAGAATCATGCTTTTGATGGAAATGGGTGAGCCAACAGGCAATGCAGCCTTTTAAAATGCAGATGGCTCTCCCTAGTTGGCCAATTAGTAACTTTAGCTTTGGAACACTTATCTGCTTTCATCTTCTTGTGTGTGTCTTTCATTTGGGGTGTAGAGGAGCTCAGTGTGTCTGTTTCCACAAGTGTGGTGGTGCCCTTGTGCACATTTGTGTCTGTTTGCTGTCATAGCAATAACTGTGTAAAACTTTATTCTGATTTTGCTGCCAGTGAAACAACCAACCATACTGTTAGATGTCACATAATAAGGCAAAACAAATATGGAGTTTCAGTGCATGAAATGTGGAAGGCACTATGGCTTTTGCAGAATTTCAACTTAATAAGTTACACTGGAAACAATTGTCTTTATCTGAAGTAAAGATTGGTTAAAGTGTTATGCAACATTCCAGCAGCTTTCCCATTGACCTCAATCTTTTCAGGAAACATTTACAGGATAAATAGGATCAAAGATTAAACATTGTTAACAGAACATAGGCACAGGAATCTAGTTGAGAGACAATATCTTACCAATAATAAATCCTGTTCTGTCTTTTTTTTACTGTACCTCTGTGGATTAATTCTCTGTATTCTGTTTCTCTCTTTCTATCTTTCAGGACCAGACCTCAGCCCAGTGAGCTTCTCTTGCATGGAAACCCTGCTTTCCTGCCAGTTTCTTCCTCCTCTCCCTAGAGCAAGCAGTCAGCATGGCAGGATGATCCTCTGCCAACGATAATGATGGCCAGAAAACAAGATACCCGGGCACCCATCTACAACCTGGTCGTGCTTGGGTTGTCTGGGACAGAGAAGGAGAAAGGCCAGTGTGGTGTGGGCAAGTCCTGCCTTTGTAACCGCTTTGTTCGTCCAAGCGCGGATGACTTTTACCTGGATCACACCTCTGTTTTAAGCACCAGTGACTTTGGAGGCCGTGTGGTGAACAATGACCACTTCCTTTACTGGGGAGAGGCTGGGAGGACAATGGAAGAGGGGCCAGAATGCCGTATGAATGTGGTGGAGCAGACTGAGTTCATTGATGACCAGACTTTCCAGCCACATCGTAGCACGGCACTTCAGCCTTACATCAAGAGAGCAGCTTCCACCAAGCTGGCTTCAGCTGAAAAGCTGATGTACTTTTGCACAGACCAACTGGGGCTGGAGCAGGACTTTGAGCAAAAACAGATGCCTGAAGGAAAGCTCATTGTGGATGGCTTCTTACTCTGTGTGGATGTTAGCAGGGGGATGAACCGTAGTTTTGAGGACCAGATGAAGTTTGTTACCAACCTGTATAACCAGCTAACCAAAACAAAGAAGCCTATTGTGCTTGTTCTCACTAAATGTGACGAAGGAGTTGAGCGTTATATTAAAGATTGTCACGCTTTTGCTCTAGCTAAGAAGAACCTGCAGGTGGTAGAGACATCAGCTCGTTCTAATGTCAATGTTGACCTGGCATTTCTTACACTGGTTCAGCTCATAGACAAAGGCAGGGGAAAGCCCAAGATCATCCCATACTTTGAAGCACTGAAACAGCAGAGTCAACAGATTGCTTCAGCCAAAGACCGCTATGAGTGGCTGGTCAACAGAATTGTGAACAACCATAATGAGACTTGGCCTGCTGCCAGCCGCCGCATGCAGACATCCCCTGAATATAAGGATTATGTTTTTCTTGAGGGAACAGCTAAATCCAAGAAGCTCTTCCAACAGCATGTGCACAGACTTAAACAAGATCATATAGAGAAACGCAGGAAGACTTATCTTGGTACTCTACCACAAGCCCTATCAGTGCTTTTACCAGAGTTGGATGAAATAGAACACCTAAGCTGGTCTGGAGTTCAGAAAGTCCTGGAGACAAAGAGAGATTTCTTCCAGTGGTTTGTGGTGCTAGATGATACCCCTTGGGAGACCACATCTCACATTGACAACATGGACGATGATCGAATCCCTCAGGACCTCCTGGAGACCTCAGCAGCTGAAGCTATTTATGAAATCCATCTGGAACATCTAAAAACTGAGCGCAAACAGGCTGAGTGTAGGTGGGAGTTTAAAGAAAAATTAAGTGTTACTCCTTTTATCACACCTGGGAAACCATGGGAGGAGGCTCGAAATTTCGTCATGGATGAAACTTTATACCAGTGGCTAGATGAATCTGAATATTTGGATATATACAAGAAACACCAGAAAGAAATCATAGACAGGGCCAAAGAAGACTTTCAGGAACTTCTTCTTGAATACTCTGAGCTTTTTTACGAGCTAGAGGTGGATGCAAAACCGAGTAAAGAAAAAATGGCAGCAATTCAGGAGGTGTTGGGGGATGAGCAGAGATTCAAAGCTCTTCAAAAGTTGCAAGCTGAAAGAGATGCTCTAATACTGAAACATATCCATTTTGTTTATCATCCGACAAAGGATACTTGTCCCATCAGTCCCCATTGTGTGGACAGTAAGATAGAGCAGATACTTGCTTCTAGATTCCCCACTCGATATGCATCATCAGACAGTGCAAGACTTGATGGGGGGAGGGCTGAACGCATAAATCTCGTCATCCTAGGAAAAGATGGGCTTGCCAGAGATATGGCAAATGAGATAAGGGCGTTGTGCTCCAGTGATGACCGGTACATCTTAGATGGAAAGATCTATGAGTTAGCCCTTCGTCCCATAGAAGGGAATGTACGTCTGCCAGTCAACTCGTTTCACACACCAACTTTTACACCCCACGGTTGTTTGTGTTTGTACAATTCAAGGGAATCCCTTTCTTATGTTGTTGAGAGTTTAGAGAAGCTTAGAGAGTCAACTGTAAGTAGAAGAGAAAGGGAAAACAGCTTAGCTCAAGTCCCTCTGTCCCTCCTACTGGTCACCAAGCGTGGCGTAGGATCCATAGGAGATATTGGGGGGGAAACAGCACAAACTCTAATACATCATGGACAGCAGGTGGCTGTAAAGTTGCAGTGTGCCTACCTAGATCCTGCTTCACCCGGCAAAGGTTATGGTCCCAATATCAGTGAGAAGCAAATTAATCAGATGTTGAGGAGCCTCTTAGAAACACGGAGAAACATTGGGAGCAGCTCCCCAATATTACCTCCTCCACCCTCAGCCTTCAGAGACTCTCAGTCCCAGCCAGTGCTTGAACCAGATCTCAGGATAGTCATGTGCCTGATGTGTGGAGACACCTATGACTTAGACCAACTGCTTGCTCCCTTTCTTTTGCCTCAACATTGTCGTCCTGCATCCAGCCCAAGCAGTGGCACGTCAGTTACTCTGGATCTTAAAATAGGAGGTCAGAGACAGAACATGGAGCTGTCTCTGCTCTCATTCCATTCATCTTTCTCCCTCCGCAAAACTGGCCTGGTCCACGGCTACATTACAGTGTACTCTGCTCGCCGCAAGGCTTCAATGGAAACAATGTGTGCTTTTCTCTGTGAGGTCCAGGACATCATTCCAGTCCAGCTGCTAGCAGTAGCTGAGAGTCAGATGGAACTGTCAGACTCGGACTCAGCTAAAGAGCAAGTCAGTCAGGGAGAGGAACTGGCCAATGAAATAAATGCCAGATTTAACACAGTTATCTGTGGACATGGTGGTGTAGTTGGGGGACTTCATAAAATAGACCTTTTCCAACCATTCTTCAAAGAGGTCATAGAGAAGCGCACAGTTGTCGAGGCAACACACATGTATGATAATGTGGCTGAGGCATGTACCAATGAGAGCATCAGCCCTCGATGTGGCTCCCCAAGTCCAGTCAACATTCTGATGGACTCAGAAGACGACATCGATCCATCACCACCTTGCCCTCCACTTAGGGAAAGTGGCGGTCTTGGTTCCCACCTCGGAAGCTTCAAACTGCCAGATCTGGATTCAAGTGATTCGTTCTCGGTTCTTTCTGAGTTCAGTGCTTTTGAGAGCAAACTGAACAACAAGGTTCCTCCACAAGTGAAGCCCAAGCCGCTTCGTAAGGCAAACCTTGGAGCTTACATGGACCTGCAAGGAGGCACCAACCGACCCTCTTTGCCCCAAACTGTCACCTGGGCTCCTGGTAGTGATGGTGGATATGATCCCTCAGACTATGCAGACCCTATGGATGCTGTGAGCAAACCTCGAACAATAGACGAGGAGGGTATTTACTCGGTACCCCATGACAGCACACAGGGCAAGATTATTACCATACGCAATGCTAACAAAGGTCACTCCAATGGAAGTGCTGCAGGAAATGGGTCAGACAGCGAGGCTGATAGTAGTTCACTGGAGCGCAGGAGAAAGATGTCAGCGATGGGCATAAAGCCGAAGTTGTACAGAGACCGATCTAAACGGCTTGGGAAGTTCAGCAATTTTAGGACAAGCTTCTCTCTTGGCAGTGATGATGAGATGGGGGGTCCACCTAGAGTCGGCCAGGATGAGGGAGGACCTCAGAAGAACATTGAGGACAGCGAAGATCATAAAAAAAGTAATATTCTCTGGAGCCTGCGCAGAAATACAAAGGTTAGTATTGACACAAGCATATTCTATAATGTCCATAAAAAGAAATGGGAATACAATCTCTGCTCCAGTGGATTTAAAAAGTATTGAGTTCAAAGTATCATTCCCTGGTAACTGTTTTGGTCCTGTGCAATTCAGTAGGAAATTAATTTCAATCAAAACGCTCCTCATATTTTCTGTAATGACTAACATCAGTGTAGGATTTAGAGCTCTTAAAATGCTTTGTCTTCTTGAATGCACATGTACAGACAGAACATCTGCCATATAATTAGTTTTTTAGCTGAGACTCATTGCTGTTTGCTTTGGTTGGTAACCATGTTTATTACGAAAGTCAGGAAAAAGCAGAGCTTGGTTATCATTTCTCTGTTCTCTGAAACTGAGCCCAGCGAAAACGCGTCATACTGTAGGGGTTCCTGTGGAAGCAAGTGTGCCATAGTTTTTCCTGTCTGCTCAGTGGGAGTTCTTTAAACTAGCCAGATCATTAGAAGGAAAAGAGTCAGTCTGTATGTATTTGTACCAGGATGCAGGAAACAGAGTCACATTATGCTCTACTCTGTTTTATCTGTTTGTGTCTGATGGCCATCCTTTTGGGAAACATCATTTTTACCAACAAATTATAGGCTGCGTTCAAAACTTTCAAAGCCTCTAATTCTAAAATACTCAATCTGATAGTTGAGTTACTTTTTAAGGCAACTTTTTGCTTTACTACATAGTTGCCAAACAAATTCTGTGATAAATACCAGCAGCAGCACAAATTTAAAGTGTAAAATGTGCCTTAGATATTCATCCTGGCACCGAACCTCCAGATTCATCCCTGTCAGTGTGACTTTTTTGTTTCCTTCTTTTGATTCTTTTATTCTTTGTTTCACTTCTCATCTTTGCTGATTCATACTTTCTGCCTCTCACATTCCATGTCACACTGTTTTCCTATGTTTGTTTTTCCTTTCTTGTTTTTTCCTTCAGTTTTCTTTCCTCTCTTTTTAGACATCGGCGTCTCCCCCTTCACACTTCTTTTGTCTCCCTGCTGTCTTTTCACCTGTGATGTGTTGATACTTCTGACCTTTCACTCTAAGCTTATCAGCCTGGTATGTTGTTCATTCACACACATGCTGTGATGCCGAGGTGCCAGCTGAACAGGAGTTACAGCTGTGCATGTTGTGCTTGTGCGTCTGATAATTGCTGCGGCTGTCAGGAGGGTGGAAAAGGAGGTGGATGATAAATGTTTTTACACACTCGCCTGTGATGTACCTGCTTGGGGGTTGTCCGCTCTTATTATACAGCTGCCCAGACTACATTCTCCAGTACTTGAGGCATTCATCTGTCAGACGAGGTAAAAGCAACTCAATCACTAGACGTGGTTTCTTTGTTAAAACGGGGGATCGATAAAGGATCCGATGACACAGATCATCACATCGGACAATATCAATTTACATTTCACAACAAGTCCCTTAGAGAATTGATGCCAGCAGGGTTCAGATCTGTGTCATCCCTACAGGTCCTATTAGTAGCTCTGATTTGTGGCATACAGCAGGTTTTGGATCTGGGTATTCACATTACCAACCATTATGGATTTATTATGGTTGTAATAAAGGATCACATTCCATCATCTGTTTTTTAAGCACCTGTCTCTGGAATAATAGTCCATTTTCAATCTGCTGCTTCCAGAAAACTCCTTAAGGCGGCATATTTTCTGATTCTGAGCCATCTGTGCTCTTATCAGATAGCTGTGATTTGTGCAAAATGACCCGTCCCTATTTGTCAGGGAGTAAGTGAAGTCCGATTTTTAAATATGTTTAAGGTGAAAGTTCGGGTTGATGGACTATAGTGTAAATATTTTCCCTAACAGAGCCTTAGGGTGCTGTCTACCACCTTGAGTTATAATAAGTTTGAACAAATAATCACAAGTAGATCTCATTTTAAATAACCTCTATTCCTCAGGCATTGACCGAGTGTGTCCCCCTCCCTCAGTTAGAGGCCGGAAACATTTCCCTGCTCTCCTGTAGTTTTCTTGAAATCTCCTCAGGCTGTAAAATGACTGTCTCAAATTCCTCTGATACTTGTTTTAAATCTCTATGCAAGAAAAAAAGAGAGGGTGGGAAGGGGGAACTAGAAATTGAAATAAATCATACGTTAGAACCCCAAAAGGATCTTGTTTTTTCCTACTACTTGCTGTGTATGTAAACTCTCACCATGATGTCTGTATGAGGATGTGCTTTGTTTCTTTTTGGTGGTGGAGGTCTGTTTTGTCTTCTCGGAGCTGGCAACACATTCTGTCTCAGTCAGCAACTAAAAGGAGTGGCCAGAAGGCAAAACTGCAGGGGGAGACGACAGCTAGCGAGAGAAATGTGTGGGTACAGAGACAGTTTGTTAAAATGAGACAGGGCGCAGATATGCAACACAGTTACATTGACAGGACTGAAATAAATTAGAAGCTGCCTCACCAAACTGATGCAGAGAGTAGTAAAGCTCTTTGCTCCTGCTGTCTAGTAATGCTGCCATTTTTAATCCAACTAAAGCCTTATGTGAGTGTTTTGTGCACTTTGAAACACATGAACACGCAATTTACATGTGCAGTCTGTTCCCAGATGCACATCAGCTGGCTGCAAAGTGTCAGTGTCTGTGTCGATTTTTAATGTAGACGATGGGAGTTTTGAGAGACCGTTAGCAGTCTGATCATGTGTTGGTGATACCAGGAAAGGTAGACGAGAATAAGCTAGAAAGATCAAAGGAATAGTTCAAACCCTTTGAAGTGGGTTTCTGTTTTTAGGGTATGAACTCCTAATGTCTTACCTGTTGTAGATAGCACTTTGAACAGTCTTGGTTTAGAGAAACTGAGATTAGCTCTGATCAGTATTATGAGCTAAGAGTTCGTTACATAAATTTTGCATCACAGGATTATTTAGATGGAATTCTGTGGTTGATTCCAGAAGAAATTAGCAAGCAATATATTGCAATTTCAGTTCAGTGTATGGAATTTCATTCTGTTTCTTGCAAAATAAAATGTAATACAGTACAAATGGTACTTTAAAGTTTTCCAATGTAAAGTTATTGTATATTACTCTGAAAGGTTGAGATTAGATTGTTTTAAGATGGTAGCAATCTACTTTGGAACCAACCATAGCTAGCTGCTATCTGGTCATTCTTCAGAATTCCTCACCATTTCTTGGTAAGTTAAAGCTTCAAAGAGCTATAACAAGTAAGATTTGTGAATTTTCATAACCTTCATACTGAACCTAATTTCTGAATTATCCCCTTTAAGTTCAGAACATCATGGATCAAAAACCTCAAGCTAAAAGGAAAGTAGATTAACCTTGATCTGGTTGTGTTGGTTCTGAGTCATGTGGAGAAGTGAAAGAAGCCACGATGACATAACATTACATACATCAGTCAAACAAGCCTTGCTTTTTGTATTTTTTTTGAGTGTGCCTTTTCGTGCTGTTGAAAATGTTCGGAGTTCAGCGAGACTGGTATCTGGAGCAGAGGCTGCTTCTCTCTAATGAGCACTCCTCTGCTCTTTACCTGTTGTCTGTCTGTCAGAACTGCACTGCACCAGCAGTCCATGTGTCCAGCCAACCATGCATCCCTGCCTCACCACGCAGCCTGCCAGGGCAGTGCCTCGGGGGTGCTGACAGCCTTACTAGAGAGCCAGGCCTTGGGGCCTTCAGAATATTCCCACTGATCAGCATTAGAGCTCAGTGCAATTACTGCTGAGGCCTCTGTCAGATGGAGAGGCAGGCGGCGAGTGCGTGAGCTCTCTTAACGGGAAAATAAAAGCAGCTGATGAGTAATTAAACAGTGAATAAGAGTTTAATTGTGTAAAAGCTGCAGTGCAGTGGAAACAAAGAAAAACACAAAATTGCTGAAAGATGAGTAAAAATTACAAGATGGGAGTCGTGAATATTTGATGTTTATCTCACTGATGGACAGAACAGGGATTAAGATTTGAATTTGTGATTAATTATTGGTTTAACTTGCACAAGTATGTGAAGAATGAGAGGAAACTCACATGTTTCTCTTTTTACTCAAGATACAAAAACATAACTTTGAAATAAGGTCATGACCTTCATGGTCTCGTACAGTTAAACCACTTTTAAAGGAATGTCTCCAGTCTCAGTTTAAAACCATATGACCTGGTTCTGTCTCAGATAATATTGTTTTCCTCTCTGTGATTGTTCCTGTAACTTGTTTTTGTTGTTGTTGTTGTCAGAAACAACCACGACCCAAACCCAGACATTCCAACTCCAAACCCATTGAAAGCAACTACTTCGGCATACCGCTAACTGCTGTGATCACTCCCGAGAGACCGATCCCAGTCTTCATCGAGAAATGCATCCGTTTCATTGAGATGACAGGTAAGAATCTCCTTCTCAGTGCACATGTTTAATGGCACCTCACAGGCTGTTATTTTCTGTCAAATAACTTGTAATTTTAGCGAATAATTTCTTATCTGAACTCGGGAGCTGAACTCCCTTCTGCAGGAATTGTTCCTTTTTGTAATCCTCCTAAAACCCAATGTTTCTTAATGTCTGTTGAAGTCTGATAAATGTTTGCACGTCATCACCTACAAGGACGTGAACTGTGGATGTAAAAAATAGGACAGAGTAGTGTTAATTTTCAAATACCTGTAGTTCTTTCTGATTTATGTTACCATCTGCCTAGAGAGACCTTTTATAATCTCGTTACTGCATGTAATTTAGAGTATTTTAGGGTTTATAATTAATATTTTGAACCTTTTTTACTTTAATTAGAGAAACATCAGCCATATATGTGTTTTAAGTTTTAGTTTAACATGTTAATTTCAGTTGAAGCTGATCAGAAGGTGTGTTTGTAGGGCTCACACCCACAGGAGCAGGTGTTATATATCTGATGTCTTTGTAGTTGACAAGCTCTCGACAGTCTCCTCTCAGCTGCTGTTCGGTTTGTTCTTTCGTCATGAGTCCTGGAGTTGGTTACAAACTGCCCAACATGAACTTTTATGGGCTCCAGCTTTCTCCCCCTCCCTCCGATGGCTGCTGCGCTCTCGGGTGCCAGCGTAATAAAAGCTACCACATGTGTTGATGGATTTGGCTGATGTCATTTTTAAGAGTTCTGTTATTAAAGACATTTTGGGCATTTATCAGACTATAAAAGATTGTCCATTGGTAATGGAGCAAGCGAGCCGACGCACTCTGAGGCGCTTCCTGCAGTCCTCCTCCTAACCAATAGGCCTTGCTACAGTCAAAATAATACATCTGTAAGAAAAGCAGCCGAAGAAGAGTTACAGGAAGCTGCTCTTCACACCAAATTTAACTATAGTTTCTATACATTCGAGCATTGCGGAGGATAAAGTTGCTGCAGAGTTTTGAGTCCTCTGATTTAACTTGACAAAATAATTGGAAACGATTATCTCGTCCCAATGTTTTATTTTCACACTGATTAAAGGAAAAGCCTCCAGAAAGCCAGAGTCCCGTCAGTGGAATTATGACAACAAGGACCAGCAGTTACATGTGTAAAAAACTCTTGATTACTCAGATTAATGTGCGTCATTGTCTGTGCTGACTTGTGTTCAGTCTACAGATGAGCACAGATGTGTTCAGACAGCTTCTCCAAAGCTTTCGAACCTGTTGTCCTGATTCCAGACTCTCTGCCAGGCCGTCCTGGTGCCCCACTGCCACCGGATCGCCAGCTTGCTTCCCACCCTGCTTCCCACCCTGCCACCAGCTGTTAACCTAAACCAGATGTGATGCTGATGTAAAGGCTGTGCTCTTATTCCTGGTTGAGTTTAGACACTGAAATCCTTCACTTACTCATCCTAATAAAGCATATTTTACTCTTGATGTGCTCACTTGTTGCTTAAAATTCTCTTTCCAATACCTTTTTTTTTCATTTTCATTTTCTCATGAAGTTGCTGTTGCTCTCTGACATGCTTGTGCATTCCAGTGTAATCTCTGGCCTGATTAAAGTCTCTGTATTTGAGGATTACTGTGGCCTTACAAAACATCCGCCTCCTTCCTCCATGTAGGGGCAAAGCTCTAGATAACAAGGCATCACGTTTGATTTTGCCTCTCCCTGTTCAGATGTTAACTGGAGCAGCCACAGCAGTTACTGCTGGATAAAAGGGGAGAAAACTGCATTTACATACATGGTTGTTGCACTCATCCGGTTAAATGTGTGTGTTTCATTTCAGTATTTCTCCTCATGTAATTTCTTCTTCCTTATTCTCTTTGTCTCTACTTTGTTCCTCTGATCATCTGTTCCCATTTATCTTTATGAATACCTACATTTGTCACATGTAATTTATTCCGGAACCCTGTTTTGTTTTTGTCATCTCTGAGTTTCGAGTATATCTCACTCTAGTTTTTCTCTTCATCTCTACATTTCTCCTTCACTGCTCGTCGTCCTTCCTCTCACCAGGATGCTGAGTGTGCTTGTGTCAGGATGTATTTTAGCAAAGGAGCTTCCAGGTGATGTTCTGCCCTGCAGCTCTGCACCTTCACTTTCACTACAGAGGAAATGTAGTTTTTGTTTAGTTTGTTCCGCTGATCTAACCAACACAAGAAAAACCCTGTAGTTTATTTACAGCACTAACTAAACGTGTCATTATCTGATTTTACATTTTAAATTAGAGTTTTGATGAAGGTGCTTTTGATCAGCTGGCTTCAGATATGAAGTACACCTGAACCGCCATCACTTTAAGACCCACCTCTATGAAAATCATGTTTTTCATGGCGTTAACATGTTCTTGTGGCATTTTTTTGATGCTAGAGGACGTATCTTAAGAAAATTAAGCTCAAAATTGCATTTCTGAGTATTTCTACATTCAAATTGCTGTGAATCAGTAGCAGATGCAAAAATTAATCCGAAAAAGACTGGATTTGTGATGTACAAAAGGCACTGGGCGGCAGGTTTCATATGATGCTAGGAACAATGCTGTATCACAACTGAACAAAATGCTGCATTTATTGTCAGCATGGAACAATCACCAGCTGATGGATACAATCGATTATTTATCACCTGAGGATTGTTGAATTCACATTTAGAGGTTTAGATTTAATGTGATTCCACATTGTTTGGAGAAAATTACCTTTTGTTTGGTTCACAAAATATTTTATTTAAAATAGTTTGGAAATGGTTACAGATCAGTGCTGCTTGTGTAGAACTGAAATACAAACATTACATTTGTATATTTGTTTTATAAATGTTTTTTATTTGTATTTTTATTATGAAATTATAGAGTCATTATGTGTTAGAGCCATTTAAAAAGTCTAATTATTTTTTATTGTTTCTATTATGAAGTATTCTTTCTCTTCCGTCTCTTTTTTTTGTGCTTCAGCTCTCTCTTTTGTTCATGATAATAATTAGAATAAACATGTTTTATCTTTTTGGAGAATTCTGAGCTTGTAGAAAAGCAGCCATTTCAAATCAGCCCTTTGTTACTGCTGTTATCGTCTCTGTGCTCGGCAGTCGCAGGGTGCTGTGTTCAGGAGCACCGTGGTGATGTATGTGTGTTAGCATGCGCAGGCATATCTGCTGGCGGTGGGAGCCTCCATAGCGACGAAAAGGGCAGCACCCAGCGTCGGCCTGTCTCCATGGTGAACTATGAAATCCGCCTCTGGGCTGCACAACGCAGAAAGAGGCTGGGATCTGAGCTGATGTGGGATCAGCTGGTACCGTGTCAGGCAGCAACATCCTCAGACATGCAGCCTTAAAGCCAAAGAGCTTTCAGTGCCCGCTCTCTTAAAGTGTGCAGCCCCACTGGTGTGTGGTGCTGTTAGAGTCGTGAAGACACCACCAATAGCAACACTTTCATTGGCCCAATGTATTTAGTTTCATAAATTCTATGCAGATTCAAAGAATCAGCTCTAGAAATGTAAACTTTTTTTTAGTTTTATACAGCTCACCTTTATTTTCCCCTTCACTGACTTTTCTACCCGCCTCACAGTTTTAGACTCTCGTGACTCTCATTTAATTTTCTTTCCAGATGCTTTGTTGTTTCCTTCCTTATCTTAATCCCTTTATTTTGTTCTCATTCCCTCTTTCATCAGTTGGAATCTCACTCCTGCGATGTCACGTTCCCCTGCTATCTTTCTCATTCCTTAAGTTCTTCTCCGACCCTATCTTTCACTCTCCCACTCCTCCGCCACTGCAGCACTACTCCTTCCTGTTATCTGTCCTCTCATCCCTGTTTTCCAAGCGTCTGGCGAGCACAGCTTTTGTGGGTAATTGATTGGCAGGAGGAGTAGATCGATGCTGTATGCCTTAACTGAGAGCGCTCTTATTTCCTCCCAGCCGCTCCCTTTCTCTTCTTTTTTTTTTTTTTTTTTTTTTTCCTCCCTCT
>SSNP01000024.1:2991516-3041217 GCA_006937955.1 Pachypanchax playfairii | reverse complement strand
TTTTTTTTTTTTTTTTTTTTTTTTTTCCTCCCTCTGCCACTGCCTGTAGGCCTTGCTCCCATCGGAATAGTCTTTGTCTCCCCGAGTTTGAATGAAGAAAAAAACTCAAGGACGGGAGATCAAAACATCTTTTTTGCAAATTTGAAAAAGTATTGCTTAATCAAAATAAGCTGCGTGCCTTTAATTTATGTCATTGTCCCACTTTAACTTGTTTCTTTGTGTTTTGGGCTTTTTAATTGAAAAAATTAACTGAAATTAATTATACAGCATACTGAGTGATTTAAGTGTTTGAGGCTCGGGACTATCAAGTTAACAAGTGTTAAAAAGCTTATATGCAATTCATGAAATGAAAGATGTGAGTTTATATGGGTCGTTGGTAATAATCAGTTCAACAAATAACAGTAACTCAATCAGAACGTAATAAAACGGGGTTATAAAAACAATAATTGGCTTAATGAATAAAATTCAACTGGCTCCCTCAGTGTCATGCTGTGAGCATTTTAATTATACAAAATTATTTGCTGTTACTATTATTTAGTTTTCTGCCACTCTCATAAATAAAAATAGAAAAAAATGTCTAAATGAACATGTTTTTTTTTCTTTTTTCAACCATTCTGGATATAAATTCACAACTTTTGTTCAAGTTATTCATTTTAATACAAGGTGTTGGAAAAATTGATTAAAATATAAAACTTTATAAAAATCCTGAGTTTCATGATGGTCACTCCTTTTTGTTCCTGAGAGTTCTGGTTCATTTTGTTGATATTTGACCGTGATCAGCCCTTGAATTGTATGTGGTGACACTTTCAATCTCTTCACTGAGTTTTTGAATGTCAGTTTTTATTAGAAATGCTGAAAATTTGTACTTAAAGAAGACAAATGAGAACAATGTTGTGTTCCCACGGATACTGAAAGCCCAGTGAGAAGGTCATGAACATTTTTAGTTAAAGTAACAGTCCAAACTTGGCAAAACCCAGATGAGCTGAATATTTTAATTTTATTCTGATCTAACCGTTAATACATAGAAATATGGAAGATTCAGCTCCATCTACAGATGCTGCCGTGTTGTTTTACTAACCAGAGTCTGCAACATGTTAGCAGGATGAATATTTGAACCTGCAGCAGCGAGATAAATAAATCCACTTTAATCAACATCTGGGAAAAAAATGATGAGAGGTGTATTTTTATTTCAGCCAGGAAAATGTCCCATTGGTTTACAGATGCAGGGGGCGGGACTTAAACCAACACTGCAGCCAGCCACTAAAGTGACTGACTTTCAGTGTTTTGTAATTATGTATGTTGATGACATCTAACTGAACATGTTCATGATCAGTGAACTCTAACTAAAGCCAGTCCCTTGATGATGTCATCATTACTGGCCTGTATAGTCCTAAAACATTAGAGAGATAAGCAGCAGGTTGTGCAATACAACCAATTCCTATATATATTTGATTTACTGAGAATGCATGTATGAAGATCAAACCAAAAACATTTATGAGCTCAAAACAAACACACATTTGCTTCCTAAAATGGCCAATCGCTTACTAGTCTTATAGAAAAAAATCCAGTCAAACTCTAAAATTTAAAATGAATCATAAGTGAAAAGTTTTTTTTCTTTTGTCTGAGAAGGATGTTAATATTCTGTGACTAATTGTCATAACAATAATGTGAAATGTGCGTTTTCTTCAGCCATTTTCACTTACCAGGATGCTGAGGCAGTCTTGTCTTTTCCCCACAATGCACCTGCTTTTAAGTTTGTAGCAGACCTGCAGGAGTTCTTTATGGCTTTAAGAAATAGAGTTAATAGTGTATTAGGTTGGAGGAGATCCCACCTGAGACTGAAGCAGAAGTAGCTCTACTTCCTCAGCCTGTCAGGGTGCAGCCCTGTAACTAGAATCCATGACGGCGTTTTTCAGGTGACATACCTGTCGAAAACCGGTTTTGGCAAATAAGCTGAACTGACGGCTGTGCTGTTTCTCTGCTTGGTCAAGGTTTTAGCACGGAGGGAATCTACAGGGTCTGTGGGAACAAGGCTGAGATCGAGAGCATGCAGCGACAATTCGAACAAGGTGAGTGTTTTTCTCACTCATACGTGTGTTAACATCCTTCACCTGCAGGATCAGTAGATGAATGTAAAGAAAAATGCAGTAGAATTAAATAAGCATCTGTTTTTAAGAAACATGACTTCCTTGAATCAGGCGGGGGGGGATTAATAGGCCTTGTGTTCATTTTAGGCTGCCCCAGTAATCATCTACCTGCTCTGGTGTGCATCATCACACGTGTTCAAACGCTCCCAGTGTGTGTGTCTCCTTGCAAGCGTCTGTCTGGTGTGGGCAGTTAATTGCCTCCAGATTGGTTTGGTTAATGAAGCATGTTGTTGTCATGATAGATAGCAGAGCAAGATAGCTTACCCGTGTGTATGCGTGTGCGTGCGTGCGTGTGTGTGTGTGTGTGTGTCCACGCTTGGCTGAGGTTAAATTCAATCCAGGTAATCAGAGTTGAAAAGCTGCACTGAATCATTCTGAGCCTCCAGCTGATGGGACAAGACAATTAAGGGTGAAAATTACAGCGTTGCAGATCTGCACTGAAAACTGCATTCAGCTCCCTGAAGGTTTAGAAAACTTATTTTAGGAGAAAAATCTACCAGAAAGAACTGAGCCTGAAAACTGTGACACCCAGATGCTCTTTTAAGACTTTTGCTGGAGCTCTAAAATAAAAAATGCCTCGTTCATTAAAATATATTTTCTTTCACAAATAATTCTCCAGAACGCTATAATAATCAGTTTAATCTGTTTGTTTTAATAAAAGGTTTCTGCTTGTTTGCAAGTGGTGGTACACTTAAAATCAACCACTCAGTGGTAACCACGTTACTGTGTATTTATCACAAACATTCGTGATCTTTATAAAACTTTTTGCAATAACACACCAGATAAAATAAAGGAGAAAAAACGTTCTTTTATTCTAAATAAATAATCAGACTTTTTAGATTCGGTTTGTTTTTTCAATACACAAAGATCTTTAGAGGGAGGTTTGTTTTGAGCCACATGTAAACTGTTCAGACACAGAGAGGCTAAAATCAGACGACTTGATTTGAATCTTTAGGTCTCGTGTTACCAGCAGCCTTTCAGAACAGGCAACGTTTCTTTAGTCCAATCTGTAGAAAGTACTGAAGATATAACAGTCCCCAAAAAGTTATTGTCTGAAAACTTGTCACACAGTGAAAACACACCTGGTTTAAATCAGTGGGATCACCAGGCTTCTGCAGAACTTGGAAAGGCTGAACAGGTGATTGAACTGAATCAGGTATGTAACATACAGGATCGTGGCCCTCGAGGACCAGAACTGGACATTAGATGAAGAATGAGGCCCGATCACTTTCAGGTCATTGCTCACTTCTCCTTAGTGGTTTTGGTTTAATGTGGTGGGGGTGTCTAATGGGGTGCCTTGTCCAACAGGTGAAGGTCTCTGGCGCTGCAGACTTGTATAATCATGGAGAGCTGTAGTGTTCCTGTGGGTGGTTCAGGGCAAAGTAGCTTCCTCATTATCTCTGCAGCTCTTAGTTACCCAGCAGAATGTTATATTATAAAGAAATGATGAATGTTGTTGTTTGTTTTTGTTTTTCCTCCAGACCACGCCCTCGACTTAGTGGAGAAGGACTTCACCATCAACTCAGTGGCGGGAGCATTGAAAGCATTTTTCTCTGAGCTCCCGGAGCCTCTGGTGCCCTACAACATGCAGGCAGAGCTGGTCGAGGCCTTCAGTAAGTCCTGGGGCTGCAAGATGGAAGGGGGGGAGTTACAGGATTTTACCCAAAATCCTGCAACTTTACTTCAGCCTAACAAGCTAAACTCCTAAAATCCAAATCCATCCAGAATTAGGTCGGCTGCTCGGTTCTAAAACCAGAGGGACGAGAGGAGGAAGTGATGAAGAGGAAACTGTTTCATGTTTTGTGGAGATGAAGGCACAAGGTGATGGAGGGATGTCAATAAACGAGGTCGCTCCTGTTTTCTCCACAGCCTCGCCTTTTTTCTTTGTGTCCCATAATCTGACAAAATGGAGATTTAAAGCGTCGCGTACGGCGGTTTACCCACAGGCTGCGCGGCTGCTGTCACTCACTGAGCTTTGCACGAGCATGCGAGTGTTTCAATGGCTCCAGCGAGACCCTTCAGCCGTGACAGAGACCCGATAAACCTCCTGCAGTTTGTGCCGCAGCAGCAGAAAGAGGAAAAACGAAGACGGCACAACTTTTTATTTTTTTTATATGCAGCAAATTATATTTGAGGTTCAACACTCTCCGAATTAGAGTTGATTTAGCAGACAGAAGGATGGGAGAGCGAGGATTGGGTTGATGTTGCCACAGTAACAATACTTCAAATAAGCTGCAGGAAGTGAAGTTTTGATCAGCGATGATTTCTGTGCAGCAGGAGGAACGGAGGTTCTGAGAACTCACCCAATCTGTTTCTGATTCCCGCTGACCTCATCGTGGGAATACGGCGTCGGGTTCTTTGCTTGTAAATTGTGTTTGCGATGTGGAGGAGAACATCTGCTGTTCTCGCTGCAGCGCTGCCTCACACACACACACACACACACCCACAGGATGGTGACGTCAGGTTTTCTGACTCATTCCTTGTTGTCGTCGGGTTTTAACACACCCTGTGTGTGTGTGTGTGTGTGTGTGTGTGTGTGTGTGTGTGTGTGTGTGTGTGTGTGTGTGTGTGTGTTGAAATGGGTGTATGGAAGTTGTGTTTCCCCAGTGAAATGTGGATCTTTGTTTCATGTTTTTTTTTCCTTATGGTTGTAGTTTTGAGTCTCTTTACATGATTAGTGTTTTGTGTGGATTTTGGACTGTTTTTTGGGTGAAATGACTTTGTCTGGTGCAGATTATTTGAAAGCTAAAACCATTCTTTATCCTTGTACTCTCTCCATCCCTCGTTTTTACCTCCCCAGGCAGCCTTTTGCTGAAATTCCTCTAATCTCTCCTTTCAGCCTGGTTTCCTCCCTCCTTCTAACCTCTAGTCTCTCTTTACCGCCATTCAGAGATCAACGATCAGGAGCAGCGCTTCCAGGCGATGAAAGATGTCCTGCGACGCTTTCCCAGGGAGAATTACGAGCTCTTCAAATATGTCATCAGCCATTTGAACAAGTGAGTGATGGAGTCGATCTGAGCTGAACGCACCTCCGGTCGCCCCATCGAATGACCTGCTGGGGATAATATCTATATGTAACAACCATTCCCATGTTATTTAAGGGTTTTTACTCAGTCTGTGTTTATCCCATGTGAGTAGTGGACCTGACTGGTTTAGGCCTCTCCTGTAAACGGGATATCATGGCTTCAGTTTTAAACCACAGAAATTGAGTGAGATGTGTCGTCCATCTTTTAAAGAACTGCTTAATATTACTACAACACATTTACTACAGGCTGGACCTGGATGTGGATAATCTGCATGTTTAAGTGTGAATTTGTCCACGTCATCCAGCCGATTTTACTGCAAATTTGGGGCTTTTCAAACTTGCTTTTGTTTTTAAAAAGCACTTAGCAACAAATCTAACAACACAGCGAGTGCACTGTGGAAGCAGGGTGTTTCTCCCCGCGGTCGGCACACCTCTTGCTGCTTCTACTCTGCAGTAAATAGCAGCGAGCGGCAGCATCCATGAGTAAGCTGATTTTTTTTTCCCCGTGCACAGCATTGCTCGATTCAACTCAGAGGTTACTTTGTAGTGTAGAATAAACAAAAGCTTCTAGAGATCATTGTACAAAACTGACATTAGTCAAAATATTCAGATATTAAAGCAGACCTTGAAGAAATCTCTATTAGTCAGGATTTGGACATTATTTCTGCTTCATTAGCTCCGCCCACTGTGAAACTCTAGTCCCATTTACAAATGTTTTAACCTTGACTGTTTTATCTGGAAGCTTAAAACGTTGCAGAGAATTGAATCATCTGAAGAACATATGAAGCATTTCTTTTCTTCTCTTCGTGTGTTTTTGTTTCTTAGAGTGAGCCAGAACAGTAAGTTGAATCTGATGACCAGTGACAACTTGTCCATCTGTTTCTGGCCCACACTCATGAGACCAGACTTCACCACCATGGACGCTTTAACCGCCACCCGCACCTACCAGACAATCATCGAGAATTTCATCTCCCAGTGCTCGTTCTTCTTTTACAATCAGCCGCTGACCGACAGCTTCGCCGGCTCCCCGACCTCCACGCTGTCCGGAGGAGGAACTTCGGCCTACTCCTGCATGGCTGGAGGTCACTTGTCCTCACCAGTTCCGTCTCCGACTCCCTACGTCCTCCCAGCCACTCCTCCTGTCATTCCACATTATGGTCCTCCTTTCCACCATCACCACCACCACCATCATCATCAGCATCAGTCCCCATCACACTCCCCACCTCCCACTCCCCAGTCTACAATCCCTGCCCTGCTGCCGCCCTCTCTGCACCCCCACCACCCCCCAGCTGAACAACACACGCTGTGAACCAGGGATCAAGGGAATGAGGAGAGAGAAGAAGAAGAAGTGAGCAGATAGTGACACGATTCACTCAACGGTCCAGACTTTTGAAGGAAGGGAAGAGAAAAAAGAGGAAGCAGCGATAGGAAGTGAAAATTGGGAGAGATGCAGTATGTACAGGGAGAAACGACACGTTTGGGAGAAGATGGAGGGATCTGAGCCTCTGCTGCTGTCTTAAAAACAAAAAAAAACAAAAAACAAAGATGGACAAGTGCTCAGGACAGAAATATGTAAGAGCGTCTGAACTGTTATTAGGATCTTTATCTCTTTTTCTCTGTCGCACTTCATCCAGGCTCTTCGCCTCACACACACATCAGAGGCGACACGTTGCCTGTAGTTGTCGTAGGGACTCGGGGGGGTGAAGAACTGAGGGGTATGTGAACTCTGTTACACTAACATCCAGTAGCCAGTGGGACCGTCTTTTTAGTCTCTGATCATGTTGGAAAATTAGCAACCAGCGCACGTTCTGTAGCACCGAGCGGGACGCAGGCTGCGGCTGGCAGACCCCAATACGTTTGTTTATTTCACTGTACAGAGACGACTTGTGCAACAAACACGTGTTACTACTCACTCGACAGGATGTTCTGTCCCTGGCCACTTACAAATTCCTATCTGTCAGCCTCTTACAAACACACAGTCATATACACAGACAAAATCAGTTTTAATCGTGGCAATAGGCCAAGAACCGAAAAAAAATCTCACCAAACTGGATCTACTGGGCAGCAAGTTGGAGTGAAGGATTCTGGGTGCTGTTTTGCTTTCTGGGAAGGCTCCTTCCAGTCTCCTGAACTTTACCCTCACTCTCTGTGCTTTTAAAGTGAAATCCAACCAAAAATGTTTCTTCTTTTTTTTCACAATTTGGTCTGAATCTGAATTTCAAAAGGATTTGATATGAAAATATACTGCTGTTCGTTTGTCAGACTCCACCTGATTCCGTGTCCTTTTTGTGTAAGCTGTATTTTTTAGTTTGACAGATGGTGGGGATAATTCCATTGTTGGACCTGAACCTGTCGTGTTACTTCTTTTCATGCTGTGGTGGGGTTTTTTTTCTTTTTTTTTTTTTTTTAGGCAAGTCAGTGCTGCAGTTTTTCATATCAAGGACCTTGTTCAAAAAGCACTTTTCTAGCACTTTGTAGGCACATTTTCAGTTGAAGCTGCCGTAAAGTGACGGCCACTCTGTCAGTCCACCCTGCTCGCCTCTTCTCTGGGAGCGCACCACTGACATCTAGTGGAAGAAAGATGCATCATCTCCACACCTGCATGGGCGTAGCACCGGTTCCCTACTGTGGACTTTGTAGCATCTGATTATTTTATTGGTGCAGTTGTCGAGTTGATGCTTTAGTGACATCATAATGAATTAAATGATCAATTATAAAGGTCCAGAGTGTGTAGCTGCATAATACACAAGCCATGACCGGTAGGAGACGTTTTAACCTTGAAAATGTTTTTCAACCACTGGTACAA
The DNA here is from genome assembly GCA_006937955.1 of Pachypanchax playfairii. Classification (NCBI taxonomy): domain Eukaryota; kingdom Metazoa; phylum Chordata; class Actinopteri; order Cyprinodontiformes; family Aplocheilidae; genus Pachypanchax; species Pachypanchax playfairii. The sequence continues at coordinate 3,033,239 of SSNP01000024.1, read as the reverse complement.
GCCTTAGCATCGACCATGGAGTTAGTTTCTGGAGTGAAGACTTAAATCAGGCTCAAGATTCAATGTGATTGAGTGCAGCCGCTTCACATCCGAGTCGTCTTTACCACCACTGTCTCACCACTTCGAGCCCGAGTCGCGCTCTGTCCAAAAGAGACAGTTTGATTCTGAGAGAGAGACAGCAGAAGAGAACAGATAGTCCATTCATTCATTCATCCGCCTGACTGCATGACCGGAGAGGAGCATCGCAAAAATTCCTCAGCCGAGCCTGCCGTTGCCGTAGAAACCAGCAAAGATGTGGCTGGAGGTGAATGGCCGAGTCCTGATCGAAGCGAGTTTGTTTGTTCCTGCGCGTGTTTTTGACTGAAAGCTAAATGGCGTCTCAGCATTTGGCTCTTAGAAAAAAATACAACTTTAACCAACCACTGAAAGAGGTTTTATCCATCCAAGCTAGTCGTTTACCTTGTGTGTGTGTGTGTGTGTGTTAGCAGACTGTGCTTGGCAGATGGCCAGACACCAGCAGGATCCAAACGAAAGTAACTAGGAGGAATGCGGCTCTCCTCCTGGTCATTTACCTCACCGTTAGCTAGTCCAGTGATCCACGGGGTGGGGGGGGGGTGAATGGGATTATTATTTGAGAGACAGAGGGAGGAAGGAGGGGTAACCACTGGTACTTGTGTGAGAACGCCGGCCAGTGGCGTTCCCCCTTTTTGTACATCATTGTATTAATACTGAACTGGCTGTGAGGCAGCCAAAGACTGACGAAAAGAGATGTGTGTGTGTGGGGAGGGGGGAGGGGGGGTCACAGATGAAACATGGCTGCATTACTACTTTATCCAACAACGGTGACGGATGTCTGTTAAAATAAACCGAGAAACAAGCAAAACTATATTCAAATGGTTGTTTATTGGTAAGTTGTTTGCTTTTTGGCAGGTGAGGGGGATTCCCTTCAGTCATGAGAGGTGATATAAAAAATGAATCTTTTTGTTTTATTTGAATAATTAAAATCATTTTTTAATGGTTTGTTTGTGAATGATGGAGAGAGCTGCCCAGCATAGTGCATGATTACTTCCAAATCCAGGAAGAGGGCTCAGAATCTCTCACTATTTAAGATGATACAAAAAAATAATAAAATAAAGAAATAATGGGAGGGGGAGTGAGGAGCAGAGGGGGAGGGGGGGGGTCTTGATGGTATAAATGGCTTAAAAAACAAAATGAAGTACTGTATAGTGAAAAGAAAATGACAAATACAAACTGTCTTTATTTGCGGAGTTTGGTCATGTGTCTCAGTGGGAATGGTGTAAACAGCAAGGCCTTATGTGATCTGTATCATAGTTAATAAATCCAATCTTGTAAAACTGTTTGTTGTGTCTTTGCATCCGGATCCTGCAGAACAAGAACAGACAGCGATGTTCTAACCAGTAACCCACAATGACATGAACGGATCTCTTCCTGCAGTATTTAAGCCGTCATGAACATCATGTGATCGCTTGAGTTTTTTTCTTTCGGATTCACTCGATATTAAAAAGATAGAATCCAAAAACTGCACAAAAATGTGTTTATTTAAAAAAATTATTTCTCTCCAAAGGTGATTTTTTTTTCAACCTTATTACTAAATTATCTCTGGCTTTGTGTCACATTTACTCAACAAAGATTAAATCAGAAGCTTCTTCCAAAGTCCAGTTGCCTTTTTTGGAAAATGTTTTGGTTCCCATGTCCTGGATGAGAGAGAAAAGATTAAAACTCCCATCAGTTCATCCAGATGATCAGTTTAACCGTTTATGCCGTCTGGTCGCCGTTTAAGCAGATATTTTTTTGCACAGTGAGTTTTAGTTTTAGGAATGTTGATCACAAAAATGTCAGATATCCCTTTACATGTCACATCAAATTGATTAATTCAGCGTGAGTGTGATTCTTCACTCGTACTGGAAGTTGTTCTCCACAGTACCGAGAGACTGTAACTGGGATACGAGATGAGGTCACAGCCGCCCACGGGACCGACCCGGGTCCTCTGAGTCTCACTCCGTATGTCCCATTCCAGGGCGATTCAAGGGCTGCAGTCCCTGAGAGGACCGAGTGAAGGCCTCACTGCCATTTCAGGGTGACCTCATCTGACCTTTTCATAGAGTCCAACCAAAGGAAATCCATGTCCATGACCTTTGTGGCGCATCTCTCTATTCTGGCAAAGGAAGGAGAAAAAAGCAGCTGATAGGGGATGAAAAGGGCAGAGCACTGTGCACACGGGAACACGACCCTTGAACTGCAACCTTTAAGTGGTATCATGGGGGATCGTCACCGTCATGTGGCTGATGTGGACGTCAAAGTCTTCACTGTTGCCAAGAATACCAGAAATCCTCCAATATAAGAGACATCTGCACCATTTTGAAGCGACTAAACTGAATGTTTTGATGTAATAATCAAGCTTTTTACTTTATGGGACTTTTCGTTGTGCTTGCAGCAACAGGCCACTAGGAGGCAGGCTTTCCTCACCAGGCAGCCCTGCACCAAGACTGAAAACTGGGGCTGGACTTTTTAATTGATCGGGTCAAGTCTCGGATGTCAGCGGTGAGATGACGCCTTAATCCCGAGCTCACAGTGAGCTGAATGCACGAGCGCAGCATCTGAAGACTCTTCTTACAGACGCTGAGCTCCTCTTCCCCTCTCACAGTTTGAAGTTAGAGGAGGAAAAAGGTTTGACTAAACTCCAGAGATCATGTGCGAAGGTGCGAGGTGGGGGCAGAAGCTCAGGAAATAAAGCCCAGGAATAAAGACAAAGGACTTAATTTCGAGTCATTGTTGCTGCGCATTAGAGGCGTGATAGTGCAAAGATGGTTTTAAAGTTGTGAGAAAGAGGAGGAGGAGGAGGAGGAGGGGGGACATATATGGAGAAAAACAGACAGGTCTTATGATGAGTCGAGGCACGTATCTCCGCTCAGCCGTGTCTTTCTGCGCTCCGAGCCCGCAGCTGCGGCGGCGGGGATTGAATTCAGATGCGACCTGTCTCTCCTCTCCGCTCCGCTCCGGCCGCTACAGGTGGAAATGCTCCTATCAATACAAACTGTCCGAGTCTGACTCTGGCCTGATCCGTCTCATTGACGGTTTCAGGTGCTCCTCGACCCCCCACCTCCTCCCACCCGCCCGCCTTCTCCTCCCACAGGAGCCTGATTGATTAATGTCTGGGTCGCGGTGGTATTTCCATATTGATACCTCGATTGATGACGGCCCTTCAACACCAAGCGGTATTGACCTGCTGGAAAGTGATGCCTTTCGAGCTGTTTGTCATAATGGGGTGGATGCGAAGACTGCAGCTCATGTATACATCCCAAATTATACCAAATTATTAATAATAACATGAATTATAACCTGTTTATATAGGTGTTACTTCCTGCAAAGACTTAAAAATAAACTGATTTTTAAAGTTTGCATCTGAACATTTGGAAAATTATTGTTTTGGATTTGTTTTTTCTTTACTGAAGCTCCTGGTCAGATCTCTTGCAGAACTTTCAGATTATCTTGACAGCTGATTCTAAAAGTGAACAGGTAGGTTGCTTAGCAGCAACAACAACAACAAAAAAATAGATAAAAACCAGCATAACTTCTTTTGATTTCATTTTAAGAAGATTAGAAATCAGATAGGTAAGACTTGTTATCATGACCAACCATCTAATGAGGCCTTTACTGCCTGAAAAGAACGTTTGTTTGTTTTTGTTGTTGTTTCTTTCTCTTGGTTCAGGGTATTTTTTATCATCCCCAGTGAGCAATTAGATCCAACAGTTAGCAAAAAAAATCTAAGAAATACAAACAACACAAACTAATGTGCATTTACATGTTATTTAAAATAACCACAGCTGACAGAACAAAAGATTTCTTCTTCATGTTTGATCGATATAATCTGCGTCCTGACTGAATGAACTCTTTCCTCCATGAACAGCTTGAATCAGCAGATCTGTCGAATCGCTGAGGTCCTTGAACAAAGTTCCAGCAAATTGAAAGCAAATATTCAGATGGTTCAGTTTAGTTAGCTGCTTCCATCAAACACATGAACAATCCAAACACTATATGATAATAAAAGTTATCAATATTAAGAAGTCTGGGTGTTAGTTTGAGCCGACAGCATGTTTTAGTAATAAAACAACTAAAGTTGGCAGTTATCATCTATTTGATCTGGTTCAGGCTCATGGGAAAGTCTTTATCCAGAACTCGCTGGGGGAAAGGCGGATAAATGATACTTAAATTATACTTTTTATAGATGAAATGACTAACATAGCTTCAAATAACCCATCTGGGCTCAATTTACAGCTTTATCTCAATTAAAACTGCAGAATCACAAAATTCAGGAGGAACTGAAATCTGATGTCAAGTCAAGTTTATTTATAGAACATTTTAACATACAGCATGACAAAGTACTGTACAGGAAATCAAGAAATAACATAGAAAACACAACAATAAACAAAATACTTAAAGAATGAAAGAAAAATACAATAAAATGCACTATTAGTTGTGTTTTTTTATGTTTAAGTCAAGTTTGTTACCAAGTTTCTTTACTGTGGCAATAAAATACGTTTGTTAAAAATGTACATAAAGTGTTTGTGATGAGTTGAATCAGTGATCCTTATGTTTCGGATATTTCCGCTACATTCTTCTAAACGAGGTGAGTTTTCTTCATCAGGTCAAGTGTGAACAAATCCACAGAGACACACGAGCGATGAACCCAATTTTGCTTCAAATTAAAAGATAGAGGTTGAACAGAATGATTCTTTAGATATGTTTTTTTTCTTTTAGAGGCTCTGAGCGGAGATGATAGTCAGCGAGGGGAAAAGATGAAGAGCAGTGCAGAAGCGACGGTGTTACCCAGCTGTAGGGTCAGAGGTTTAAATGAGCGCGCGGCCTTCAGGTCTTTCTGACAAGTATCAAGAGCATCAGTGTCTACTTGCTGATTACATCTCCTGAAGTGGAAAAAATGCAAATAATAAATGTATGAGCAACGTGCTTGTTTTTTTTTTTTTTTTCTTTGCTTGATTAATTATGCTGTTTAATTCTAGATCCACCACGCTGCTCCACCGTATAATTTCCCAGTGGTTTTGACTGTTTCTTCTCTCACATGCGTTCTCTCTCCTGTTTTTTTTTTCTCCCCTCATTGCGAAATGAATCGTGGATCCAATCGTCTGTACCCGGGGGAGAGCGGCGAGCTGGCGGATGGGCTGACCAATCATGAGCATCAGAGAGACACAAACGCAGGGAGTCTTTTGTTGTGCACAGTGTTCGTCAAGTTAGAGGACGACTAACACAAAGACTGAGAGTAGGAAGACAAAACCAACTTTGTTGATTTGTTCTTTACTTGTTTCGTCCTGCTTCCAGTCGGGTTGGTCAGTGTGTGTTTCTGAGTGGGTGGTGGAGTTTCAGAGCTATTCATGATGTAAACTGGGACCCTGACTGATCCTCTATTCCCAGCCTGGACAACCCTCTCTCAGCCCCTTGACAGTTCCAGGTTATAGCTCTCTTTTAGCCCCCCCACCCCCCTCCTCTTCCCTCCAGCCTTCCTCTCCAAGTCTCCCAGAGGCCCCACAGAGAATGCTGCTCAGATCCAGGCCTCTGAGCCCCCAAAGCCGGTCCTAATCCTCTTCATCGATCACCCTGAGATTTTCCTCCCCAGCACAGCAGGCTCGGCTCCTCGGCGCTCCCCCGGACCCGCCTGCCCCTCTTAGCCAAACAGAGGTAGAAAACAAGACCAGCCACACCACTCGCGTCTCCTCGGCAGATGGAGCCTGTTGAAATGTGACATGAGGTTAAATGTTGCTCCTGAAACCTTTGATGTTGCTGCCTATTTTACATTTTCTGTCAGGTAACGTTCTATAACAACTTCTTTATGCCATATGCAAAATTAAAGTATAGCTATTAGGAAGATAACAACATTTCTAATAGAAAAACAAATGCAAACTAAAGAGTTATCTTGCTAACAAACAAACAAACAAACCCTGGTGAAAACATCATCCCTTCCTGGTGGTAATTAGTGCTTAAATCAGAAGACTTAAAGTCACTGATAAGTTGTTGAAAAAAAAAAGAGTCTTTGGTAAATGGATATGACGAGCATTTGACCAGTTTTAGAGTTCAAATCACTGATTTTAAAGATCCACGCTGATTGTTAACATGTTCTTGTGGCATTTTTCTGATGCTAGAGGACATATCTTAAGAAAATTAAGCTCAAAATTGCATTTTTTTTTTTTGTGATGTTGGAGATCCACTGGGTGGGCCAAAAGCTCCTGCTCCGCTAGCTTACAGTGGTAGCGCTAGCAAAAACAGAGATGCTAGAGGACATAGCTTAAGAGAAAATTCAGCACAAAATTGCATTTCTGAGTATTTCCGCATTCAAATTGTTGTGAATCAATAGCAGACGCTAAAATGTGTCCAAAAAATGTGTGTTTGTGATGTAGAAAAAGGCACTGGCCAGGCCACAAGCTCCTACAGCTAGCGGAGTAGGAGCTAGCATAAACATAATGCTCTCAGCTACCGAGAGAGGCGGGGGATCCGCCACGCCAACGGTTCTGCCCACAACTCAGAGGCAAATGCTAATGAGCTACTGCTTGTTTGCAGAAACTACTTTCTAGAAAACAGCAAAGGTTTTGTGATTTTGGCTAAAAATGCCATAATAATCATTTAAGTTTCAAGTTTATTTATTTATAAAGCGCCAGTTCATGACAAAGTCATTTCAAGGTACTTCACAGAAAAATCAACCAATTAATAATAAAACATTTTCTATCTAAGGAACCAGCCGATTGGGCTGAATTGTTATTTCAGCACAGTCCCCCATCCTGAGCAGCACGATTGGTGACAGTGGAAAGGAAGAAACCTCTAGCAGAACCCGGCTCAGGATGGGCGGCCTTCTGCCTCAGCCGACTGGGGTCTGAGCTGACAGGAAAGAGACAAACACAGATGGATTTTGGCCAGTCGTCATGTCTATAGAAAGATAAACAGAGAAACAGTTAATGGCAGCAGTAACAATCAAACGCAATAACAATTTGATGGCTCTAGTGGGAATATTTCATCCCTTGTTTATGTGAGATACATCCTCCTCAGAGGCAGCCAGAGTAAAGAAAGACAGCAGAGTGAAAAAATGTGGTCAGTATGTCCTCCGGCAGTCTAAACCTAGCATAACTAAAGGGAAAGCTCAGGAGAACCCAAGCTAACCCTGACTATAGGATTGTGTAAAAAGGAAAGTTTTAAGTCTATTCTTAAAACTACACAAGGTGTCTGCCTCACGGATAAAAAGTGGAAGCTGGTTCCACAGGAGAGGAGCCTGATAACTAAAAGCTCTTCCTCCCATTCTACTTTTAGAAACTCTAGGACTGAGACTGAGACGCTTTAAAATAACTCAAAAGATGATCAAAGTGGGTCTTTAAAACTGGACTCGGGAATGTAGCATGAATGTTGAAGCTAAAACTGTAGCTTGACATTTTCCTGGATGTATTCCTCTCCTTTAAGTTGGGTTTAAATTAGCACATAGGATTTTTTATTTCGAGTTATTTACTTAAAAACTTTGAAAGCAAGAATTAATACAAACATGACTAAACAGATCCACGCAGAGATTTTTCATACTGGCTTAATAATGGAACTGCTTCACCTTACGTGCACAAACCCAGAAAACGATTAAAGTTTATGTGAAACATCTGAACCTCCGATGTTCCCGACCTGAGGACAAGTCATTCATGTCAGTCACAGATGAAAATGAAGCAGCAGAATGTGATAGATGCAACGCAGCTCTGCAGGAAGATGAGAAAGGATCATTACTTCAGTCCTCATGGGAAAGCTTCCAACCAACAGTGTATCCTGCACAACATACTTAGCTATTAATAATGTATTTACATGGGAAGCGTTCCCTTAACTCTGCTGTGTCTTTTTCAGCAAGACTGGAGCTTTTCAAGAGGTTTTCTTCTTCTATTTCTATCTTCTTGTTCAGATGGGCAGCAAGTCTCCAGTCAAACATCAGATATTTAATCTTCATGCTTTATTTACATGTTTTTGTGTGCTTGTCTTCTTTAATTCATCCTAGTTTTAAAGGTGAGAGAGAAACCTGAACCTTTGGACCAGTTATGAGATCTTTGTCTGTAGTGACATTTACAGCTGCAGAATGTTCGGGTACCGTTTCTGATAAGACCCGCTGCCACATTTTTAATTCAGCCCAAGGGCTTTATTTATTTATTTATTTATTTATTTGTTTGTTTGTTTGTTTGTTTGTTTGTTTGTTCGTACAATACATTTGATTGATTTGGGATTTGGTTCTGCATCGACACACATTTTAGATTCATCTTTAAACCGCTGTTGGAAGTTATTAATGAGAATGAATTACCTGTCGCTCTTCTTCCCACTTACTTAAGGCAAAACTCGTTTTTTTTTTTTTTTTTTTTCTCACATGTTCTATTTTTGTAGCTTTTCCATTTTCTCACTCGCTGCCCTCGATACTTGAGTGCGTCGCTCTCTCCTCTCACACCTTTCCTCTTCTGCCCTTTCCTCGCACCTCTTTCTCTCCTTCATTCACTTCTTCCTCCCATTTTTCTTGCTCCCCTCTTGTCTCCTCCCTCCCTCCTCTCGTTCCTCTCTGCCTTCCCTCTTTCTCTTTATTAATTTATTGGGTTGTTATTCTCCTTGCCTCGCTCTGCTAATGAAGGCAGGATGCAGATGAGGGCAGAGGTCGTCTCCGTAGCGATCGACCCCACCGCCACGCAGCATGGCACTCTGACTGGCACAGGTCAGTGGCAGCTGTCAATCAAAGCACACACATGCACAAACGCCTTCACGTGTGCACCTTCAGTCCCGCACACTCACATTGAAATAAACACTAAACATTAAATAGCTCGATGACTAACAATTTTGGATATTTTAACAGTTTCTAAGGTTGCTGACACCCAAATGTTTGACATGGAAATGAGGAAATTTAATATTTATTAAGGATTCGGGACCATTTTACAGCTTGAATTTGTTATACAACAATAAAAAAAACAAAGGAAGTCAGAGTAAGATTAAATAATGAAAACAATGATGCATTCAGGTACAATATGAAACATGAATGACGAATCTGTTGTGACACGATATGATACAATAATAACTTTTAACTCACTAGCTTTATTTTATTTTACCTTTATTCTCTCAGGTAATCTAATTGAAACACATAAGTCTCATTCTGTAAAATCTGTGCACAAGAATGTAGTTAGAAACCAACAGAGTGCAAACTGCAACAGGACGTGTCACCACAGACATTATGACCTGAAAGAGAGGAGAATAGAGACGCGTTAACGAGGGCTGCATTCCATTTAGAGGAAGTTCAGCTCGTTGACATGTTCTGCAGAAGAACCAACGTGCACGGCTGCAGAAGCGGAATGCATCAAATCCAATTAGTTGGTAGATGAAGATGTTGTTTAAAACTTGTTATTAATCGTCATGCTTCATGACCAATGACGTCCTGCGTCCTCAGGCTGCTGGGCGGAGCCTTCAAAGAACGACTCAGTCAATAATATCCTAAAACGTTAGTTCCTTCATGAAAATGATCTATAGTTTCATTTCGCTTATTGTTTTTGAATAAAGCAACATTCATGTGAAACTGGACCCTGTTGCACCTTCTTATATGTATACTTTTAATTTTAGTTACTTGCAATTTGTTATTTAAAGTTTTGGTTTGAGATCATTCTTATTCTGAGACTTTTCTTTGTTTTTCTGTTTGGAGTGTTTTTTTCTTTGATTCTGAGTCACTCACACCTGTTTCATCACCTGCTACTTATTCAGAAATCTGTCCCAAAACTTTCCTCCTCATATGTAGCTGCTAGTTTTATTTTCTTTCTCAAAAGTTGCATTTTATTACAGTTTTGCTTCATATCTCCAGCTGATCTGGAGTCTGAAGTTTTGCTATTATTTTCTTCATGTTTCCATGTGCTGCTGTATCTAAAGGATGTCTATGTTCATTTGAGTGCAGCAGGTTTGAAGTTGTATGTCAGAGATGATGACTGAATTAAAGAGTTCTCCCGAGGCTTTTACTGTGAAAGGATAGCAGATGGGCCGAACATAGATCTGGTGAGAACTGAACTTGTTCTACTTTGTTGTAACCAGTAAATTTATGCTGCAGAAGACAATCTTTGCTTTGGAAATCTTGTTTTGAAAGTAACATTCTACATTTCCTCTTTCTGGACTGTAAATAATACGACCGGTAGGTGTTAGACATTAAGGGTCATGACCTTTGTTTTGGTCCAGTTGATTCTTACTGCTACCTTTTGTACAGTTAAGCTGACTTTCCTTCTCTAACACATGTAAGTGAGAATGTGACAACATGGCAGGTCAAGAGAGAGAGAGAGAAAAAAAACATCAAAATCTTCTAGTATTGTGGAGAAAAACCATGTGATGCCTCTTGATTTGTAACAGCAGAACCCGGCTGGTGTCAGAAGGTTCAGTGGACATCATACAGACCTGTCTCAACCTTGTGCTCTCTGCAAAGTGAATGTCCCTGTTCCCAAGGCAGCACATGAAGTTAGCTCAAACGCTCTTGATGATCAAAGTCATTTCTGTCACTATTCTGCACATTCGCTGGATGCACCTGAAAGACTCCCCGTGGACGCTGTCAAACGTCTTTTGATGAACACCTTCGTCTGTTCTCTGTTCGATAATGTTGCATTGAAAGGAGAGCAGTCTGCTGCTTAGCTGTTTCTGACACACACTGAGTCCCAACTTGGACCAGGATCCTAGTTTTCACAATGATTTCCTATTTGTTCACAGTTTACCCTCATTTTATACAGAATTTGGTTTCCTCTCTCACATCTGAGTCGACTAACTAGTTCTAAACCCTCAACCTTTTCATCAAAACCTTTAAGAACATTTTCAAAACTCGATTGACTCGGCGGTGAGGCTGTGTAACTTAGAACGTCTCGAGACGTTCCTCTTTTTTGATATTTGAGACTAGATGTTTAATTCCCTATAAATAAAGTAAAAAGAGACTCACGTGACCACGGGACAAACGTTCATCTGTGGCAGATTGTGTTACATAACAAGTTTTTAAAGTTACTCACACACATATTTGCCTATTGATGTCAGTGGAATTAACATTTTTTTTTCACTTCTTTTAAAACTTCCTGGAAAACAACAAATACACCCTGAAAAATCTCAACCGCCCCACCGCCGATCAAACGCGTGCTCGAAGGTCGTTTTTAGCGCGTACGATACATTTCCACGTGCACAGAGACGAGGTCCTGCAGCTGTGCTAAAGTGTCTAATCCCCGTGTAGACCTTTGAACTGCTCTGTTATGCTTCCCAAATCTCAGCGCTTGTAGCGTTTACAACCCCTGCTCTTCATCACAGCGTGTCAGGTGATTGGGTGTGTGTTTGTAGATGCACTCTGCGTTAAGACGTCTTGCATGCATGTCAATTCTGTTCTCCGTTATTGCTGTGGGTTTATTTGTCTGCTCAGCCATGTTCTCGGGTTTGTTCACCTGCATCTGGGCTCACACACACACACACACACACACACACACACACACACACACACTCACACACACACACACACACACACACATACACACACACACACACATATCTCTATTAGCAGTATAGTAGTGTTAACAGTGTTATGCCATGCGTGAACCTCTCCACCTTTCCCTCATATCTATGCAAAGCTGGGCTCCTGTCAATCAGTCACCTTGGTGACACGGAGCCCCACCTCCCCAATTAGAGCTGACAGGGCAGGATTAGGAGGGGGGCGGGCCCCCTCCGACCTGCCTACGTGTCAATCACGCGCCGGGCATCCACACGCCTGTTTACTGTCAGATCCCATCTCCGTCTGTCAGACTGCACGGCAACCGTCGCCCAGGGAGGAGGAGGAGGCGAGTGGAGGGAGACAGAAAGGGGGGCGGAGGAGATCTGATCGGAATTAACTATGCTTCCCCCCACAGACCGGCCGTGCTTTTAATTCATGAAAGGGATGAGAGAAAAGTGGGAAGGGAGAGAGAGAGAGAGGGAGTGATAGAGGGAGGAGAGCGTTTAAAACCCAGAGCAGGGTCTTCTTTAGAAGTTTTCAGAGTGATGTTTCTTCTCTCCCTGACAATCACTTTTCTTTTCCTGCTAACTTTCTCTTCTGTATTTCTCTCTTACTTCTTCTGCAGGTGTGCTTCGTGTTTTTATCTCCTCCGAAACCCTCTTTAACCCCCCGGTTTTGTTTTGTTTCGTTTCATTGTCAACTTGCACATCTATGTTTTTTGTATATTTAGCGTTCAGGTCAATTTCTTTAGTTCTGCTCATGCAAATTTTAGTCTGTGTAGGTGTTCAGGGTGGATGGTGTTTAGTGTCCCGTCTATACAGTGTGTGAATGCATAATGGTGTTGTGCTGCTTTGACTGCGTGCACCAAATCTAACAATGCTAATAGGTGTGTGATTGTGTGGGTTTCTCAGATGGTTGTGTTGTGTGTGTTTCTTCTTTTCCAAGGTCCCTGGTGGAGGCCAAACGTTGACCTCGATGCCCTCGCTCTAATCCTTCAGCAAATGAGGGCTGCGTGGGACTGAAAGGGGGGCGTTTGGGGGTCTACACCGGACCACAGTTTTAGGATTAGAGGACCAGAGTTGAGGTCTAGGGGTTATGAGGGATGAAGTGAAGGCAAACAATGGATTGTAGTAGAAGAAAGGGAGGGATATTGTCAGCACCGCGGGTCACCAGTGGTCTCATTACCTCGACGAAAGAGGATATCTTGTTTGTTGCTTTGTCTTTGTTGTATTTTTACTTTACGGGATCAAAATGTGTGTTCAGACTGCAAGTCTTTGTATGTGTGTGTTTATGTTGCTAATTTCTCATTTACCAAAGACCGACTGTCCCATATGCAATGTGTCAACGAGCCTTTACAACAAAATGCACATTTATTTACACGTTTATTGTTTTTTAAATGACTATCAGTTAATAATCCTGCTCAAACTGTTCGTCAGCTGTCGTGCAACATGCTGCTGGCAGGTGTGCACGTTTCGGAGCTGCTTCTGCAGATCTCTGTGAGTTCTCAGTATTTGTCGGTAGCAGACGTACGTGGGCTGAGCCTGTTTGTGTGTTTGCATTAGCGATGCGATGCAGCGGCGTGTCTGAGACGCAGCTCAGGTGTCTGTTGGAGTCTGCCGAACGACCTCGCTGCAGGGAACAGGCTATCATGTTAATTACTTTGCACACACCCTGCCAGCCAAGCGTGCAACACCGAGCTCGCCGACGCGCACGCACGCCGTTCGGCACACACTCGTGCACGCCACATCATCTGTCTTTCTTTCATTTTGTCGTTTCTCTGTCTTCCCCACTCTCTCGCCGTTTGAAGGCCTTGGACATCAATTCCCCTCTTGCTTTCAAGAAAGATTGTTTTATATTCTAATAAATTCAACTCCATCCTGTGAAATTAATTGACATTCATTCAATGATTTGAAATTCCTCCGAGGCCCTTCTTTTGTTTCAGCCTGTCAGTGAGCTGCAAGCGAGATCGGACTAAATGTTTTGTCATCTCGCACTCCAGGGGTAAGCTGCTCCGAAGCGTGGTGAGAGCCTGAGGTCAGCCTAACCTCCTCGCAGTCTCTCTCTCTCTTCCTCTGCGGCGCTCGGGAACGAGGACGAGGGAGAAAAACACTGAATCCTGATCAGATATTTGGTGGGAAGAAATTCTTCAAAAGCCTCTTTTGAATTTTTTTTTTGTTTTCCAGAGTCCGGCGCTCTCGGGCCAGAGAAACAGAGGAGCGCTATTGGCTGGGGCAGGTTGATGCCTTTAGTTAAATGATGCTGGCACACAGAGGGATTGCTTTGGAAAGTTGTCATCCATCATGATTTTTAGAACGATTCTAAGCAGCGCTCTGCTTTTGGGGTTATGGTCTGGGATCTGTGATTGATGTGAAGAGGCTGTGTGTGTTGGAGGGAGGAGTGGAAAACCTGCATGTGTGTGTACGTGTGCGCATCTTAGCTGAAAATAAGTAATGATTGGCCATCCTCTGGAGAAGTTTGTTAAATTTTCCCTCTGATCTTTGTTGTGGAAGCTAATGGAAGATCTACTGACTAACGCTCAGATGATATTAATGATCACTGGAACATTTAATGAATCCTACCATGTGGCTAAAAGTCTGTATCTATTTATCTTTAAGCTTTGATTTCTATTGCTGGCTGTGAAGGAGCCTGGATGCACTTTTATCACACTGTTCTTCTGTTTTAAGCTCAAGCATTCAGCCTGTTTTCGCCTCTCTCCAAATCCAGTTAATTCGTCAATTTGTTTGATCCCAATATCCAGGAGAGACGGTGGAGATAATTGCTGTTCGAAACCAGGGGATGACCGCTGCGGTGATGCTCAAACAGGAGGGTTAAAACATGAAAAGAGATGAAACGATGGTACAAAGAACGCATTTAAAGGCCTGTAAGTGGGTGGAGGTGAGCGGGGAGCGTCAGGGTTCGAGGAGGTGGGGTGTGGAGTTGTTAGATGCTCAATCAAGCCATGTGAGGACAGTGTAATTAATCCACTGAAGATGTCTGATTGCAGATGACTTTGGGACTACTGGAGCGGTGGCTGGACCTGAGGGAAAGGAGGGTGGGGTGCATGTGGAAGTGGAAGGGGGGGGGGCAAGATGGATGCAGGGATGCAAGGAGAGGAAGAGCAGAAGGGCAAACAGAGAGAGAAAGTGAGATTAATTGAGACGAAGGAGATACAGTAGCTTTTAAATGAGAAGGATGAGTTTCAGTGACAATGTTGGAAAAGAAATAAAACGGAAGGATTGATCACGTCCGGGACGGGTGGAGCCATCACTCACGGCGCCGTGAGGGATAAAGACNGATGTGTATAATAGACAGAGTTTTCTGTGCCTGACAATCCCAGTCTGGTCCATCCTTCCTCCGGTCAATCGCTCTGCTCCTTCCGCTTACTGAATGAGGACGAAGTCTCCCGACTCGTAGTGGAATCTAATCCAACCACGTGTCCTCTGGATCCGATTCCTACGGATATCCTGCTGAGCATTCTTCCTGCTGTCAAACCTGCAATAACCCACATTATAAACTCTTCCATGAAAACTGGCATCTTTCCTTCAGTTTTCAAGCAAGCCACTGTCACTCCGCTGCTGAAAAAACCGTCGCTCGACCCGGCCCAGGTAGGAAACTACCGGCCAGTCTCGCTCCTACCGTTCATGTCCAAGATCCTAGAGCGAGCCGTTTTCACTCAAGTCTCACAGTTCCTCCACGACAACGACCTACTTGATCCTTATCAATCAGGCTTTAAGCGAGGCCATTCCACTGAAACCGCTCTTCTCTCAGTTGCAGAGTCACTACGGGTTGCCAGATCGGCTGGTCTCTCCTCAGTACTCGTACTCCTTGACCTGTCTGCTGCTTTTGACACCGTCAACCACCTCATTCTCCTCTCGACGCTATCTAAGCTTGGCATCTCGGGACCGGTCCTCTCGTGGTTCACCTCGTACCTTGCGGAAAGATCTTTCAGAGTCTCGTGGCATGGACAGATGTCCAGTCTGCATGAGCTGGCGACGGGTGTCCCGCAGGGCTCGGTCCTTGGTCCTCTCCTCTTCTCTTTATACACCACCTCATTAGGCGAGATCATTCGCTCCCATGGCTTCTCATACCATTGCTACGCTGACGACACTCAGCTCCTCCTCTCGTTCCCTCCAGACGATACATCCGTCTCAGTGCGGATATCTGCTTGCCTCTCAGATATCTCGGCGTGGATGAGGGATCGCCACCTTCAGCTTAATCTGTCCAAAACTGACCTCATTGTCTGTCCTGCCAGTAACTCCTTACCTCCTCAGATAAGCGTGCAGCTTGACTCCATCACGCTGTTCCCCGAAACCTCCGCCAGAAACCTTGGTGTCATACTGGACAACCAGCTGTCCTTCAAAGAGCAGGTTAACTCCGTAGCTCGCTCATGTCGATTCGCGCTTTACAACATCAGGAAAATCAGAGCCTTCCTCACAGACCACACCACACAGCTTCTGGTCCAGGCCCTGGTCTTGTCCCGGATCGACTACTGCAACTCTTTGCTGGCCGGTCTTCCGGCGTCCTCGGTTAAACCTCTGCAGATGATTCAGAACGCAGCAGCACGTCTGGTCTTCAACCAGCCCAAGAGGGCTCATGTCACTCCGCTGCTCATTTCTCTGCACTGGCTTCCAGTTGCAGCACGCATCAAATACAAAGCTCTGCTTCTGGCTTACCAGACTCTAACACACACAGCTCCTACCTACCTTCACTCCCTCATCCAAACCTACATTCCCACGCGTCAGCTACGCTCAGCCGCTGAAAGACGCCTAGCGCTTCCACCACAACGTGGCATGAGATCATGTTCCAAACTCTTCTCCTCTGTTGTCCCCCGATGGTGGAATGACCTACCAAACTCGGTCCGATCCTCAGAGTCTGCAGCTACTTTTAAGAGCAGACTTAAGACTCACCTCTTTAAAGAACACTTTCAGTCTTAATGTGGGATTAATTTATGATTTATGATAGCGATTTGAGAATTTATCTCTCACAAAAAAAAAAAAAATTGATACACTTGATGAATCAGCGTCGGAATTAAACTGGACTCCAAACAGTCCGCCTCCTTATATTTTTTTCCTTCTCTTTGAATTCTTGCTTGTATGTTCTCTCAATGTAAGTCGCTTTGGATAAAAGCGTCTGCTAAATGACAGTAGTAGTAGTAGTAGTAGTAGTAAGCTGGACCGTCACTCAACTCGTGTTCTACACACACACTGCAGATACAAACTGATTAAATTTATTCCAACCTCGCACCATAATTACCAGCTTTAAATAGCATGTTCATATCTCCCTGTTTAATCCCACGTGGTGATGACCAGGTCTTTTAAAATAAACTAGAAAAGCACTCAGAGAGCGCAGACCTCCACCAAGTGAACATATGGTAGAAAGTACAACGTCCGTGTCCTTAAAAAAAATTCACTCTCTCTCGTTAAAAGGGAGACTCATTTGCTGCACATACACCACCGGCTCTCGCTTCATCCCGTCCTTCTTGATCTTCATTTTCATTGTTGTTTTTGTTTCTGTCTGTTTTTAATTGTTTTTATTATGTGAAGCACTTTGTGTTGCAAATAGCAGAAAAAGTGCAACAAATATAGTTTGATTAGATTTTTTTTCGGGTGTAGTGGAAAAACGATCAAAGAGAGAGATAAATAAATGTTCTTTATTCTGCAGAAGAGAGACGGTCACACAACAAACACAGATTAACAAACAAAGCTATAAAACAAAAAGCACCAGAGACGCCCAAAAGGGTTTTATTACCTCATCCGACAGGCTGAAGACATCAGGACAGATCACACATCGATGGAGAACCCTCAGGTTCCCTGTTTCATGTTAAAGAACGTTAATTAGAACATGTTTTAAGCTCTTCCCCACAGTTAACTCAGACTCACTAACATATAAACTATTTAAGGAATATAACAGTCGTTGAATATGATACGAGAAACATTTTCC
Organism: Pachypanchax playfairii; assembly: GCA_006937955.1. NCBI lineage: Eukaryota > Metazoa > Chordata > Actinopteri > Cyprinodontiformes > Aplocheilidae > Pachypanchax > Pachypanchax playfairii. Next base: position 3,015,793 of record SSNP01000024.1, on the reverse strand, counting down.
ACCACAGTGACGAGATAAAAAGACTGAACCCTGAAGAAAAGTTTCATAAACACTGAGAAGGACCAGTAGACTGGAACCCGGGTAGACCTGGAAGCAGGACCTGGTATTAGGCTACTGAGTCTCTTTGCTGATGAACGAAGGGGAACATAGAAGGTCCAGGGTGTTGGGTTTAAATACTCTGCAGGGAGATGAACCAACTTCTCTCAGGTGGGACCCAAAAGGTCCCTGTGAAACTCCTCCAGTGGGCGGAGCTTCAGGGAAACAGCCTGGACTCATCTGAAGGGAAGAGAACAAGAAGACAGAGCAGAAGAAGAGAAAAGGAGGAAAAAGCTGAACAAAGGAAAGTAGGAAAAACTCCTAAAACCCAGAAGCTGAAAACTTTTACAGAAGATTTAGACAAAATAATCATAAACTGGTTGATTTATATTCATACATAAAATTAAATAGAAATCACGAGGTTTTTATTTGCAGACAATTAATTATCTGTCATTGACTGATCAATATCACAAAGTGAAAGCAGGTTTATGAGTTCATGACAGAAACTGGGAATCCAGCCAGAACCGGACTGTTTTTAATTTACAGCCGCAAAGATTTCAAAAGGTTGAAGCAAAGAAAACATGCTGCTGAAGAATTCTGCACAGTCAGGGACACCCAGATGCTCGGGTCAGGTTCTGGGGTTTATATAACTTTATTAGGTCCAGTTTCTGGATCAGAACAAGAACAACTAAAAACATGGTTTACTTTATTTCCCTTCCAACCTGAATGTGTCTGTTTTTCATTTTTCCTTGTGTTGAGTTTTATGATTTTTGTAAATAAGTTTTATTTTGAAAATTCAACTTGAAAACAACATTTTACACAATGAAATTAAAACTTTGCTGATCAGATTTCAACGTCTAACTCTGAACTGTTTTTGTTTTGATTGTGAAGAATTTCCAGTTTAGTTAGAAATGATTGTGTTTATAGGAGCAGTGACACACACACACACACACACACACACAACCTGATGGATTAGCTGGACAGGTGCTTGTTAAACTTATTTTTCTCTAGTTTTATTTGTTTATTTGTGTTTCAATATGAAGCACTTTGAAACAATTCATGGATGTCAGTTAAAACTTACTAACAGAAGCTGTTTATGAGAACATAAAGTCCTGCAGAGCAGGAGATCTGAAAAGGACTAACACATAGGAGCAGTGACTGTGGAGTTAATGCAGGTGAAGACGTCACGGGGAGAAAAGACAATGAATCTGCTTTCACTTCTTTTATCTGACTGTTCCTGGAAATAGTAAAAGAATCATTATACAAACTCGACAGGTAAAACAAACATTACTGTAGCCAAGAAGACGTGTTCAACTTGTTATGCAGATTTACAGGATAGACTCCTTAAAATATGTTAAAATAAACAAAAGAAACTTACACAGAGCAGCTTTGAACAACTACAAGAAAATAATTCACTTATTATTTAATTATTATTGTATAAAACAAACATGGAACTTTTCTTTTAATCCTTCACGTGACGACAAATCTGAAGGATTTACTGAGTTACATGTGACTGCAACTAAAACACACACACACACATCCAAGTGTGTTTTGGTATCCTTATGGGGACCGTCCATTGACTTCCATTGATTTTAGTAACTAGATTTATACCTAACCCAAACCCTTTTCCTAACCTTAACCATTACTGATCTATAACTAACCCTAAGACTAACTAAAACTCTATTCACACCATACCTATAAACCTAACCCCTAACCCTAAAAAGGGGATTCCCCCCCATGGGGACCAGGCTTCGGTCCCCACAAGAACCCTCGGACCCCAGAAAGATAGTAAAAGTCAGGAAACGGGTCCCCAGGAGGTCAGAAATACAAACACACACACACACACACATCTATACACAGACACACACACACAGAGACACACACACAGACTCAGACACACACACACAGACTCAGACACACACACACACACATCTATACACAGACACACACACACACACACACACACACATCTACACACAGACACACACACACACACAGACACACACACACACACACACACAGACTCAGACACACACACACAGACACAGACACACACACACAGACTCAGACACACACACAGACACACACACACACAGACTCAGACACACACACACACACACACATCTATACACAGACACACACACAGACACAGACTCAGACACACACACACACATCTATACACAGACACACACACACACACAGACACACACACACACACAGACTCAGACACACACACACAGACTCAGACACACACACACAGACTCAGACACACACACACACACATCTATACACAGACACACACACACACACACACACACACACACACACACACACACACATATCTCTATTAGCAGTATAGTAGTGTTAACAGTGTTATGCCATGCGTGAACCTCTCCACCTTTCCCTCATATCTATGCAAAGCTGGGCTCCTGTCAATCAGTCACCTTGGTGACACGGAGCCCCACCTCCCCAATTAGAGCTGACAGGGCAGGATTAGGAGGGGGGCGGGCCCCCTCCGACCTGCCTACGTGTCAATCACGCGCCAGGCATCCACACGCCTGTTTACTGTCAGATCCCATCTCCGTCTGTCAGACTGCACGGCAACCGTCGCCCAGGGAGGAGGAGGAGGCGAGTGGAGGGAGACAGAAAGGGGGGCGGAGGAGATCTGATCGGAATTAACTATGCTTCCCCCCACAGACCGGCCGTGCTTTTAATTCATGAAAGGGATGAGAGAAAAGTGGGAAGGGAGAGAGAGAGAGAGGGAGTGATAGAGGGAGGAGAGCGTTTAAAACCCAGAGCAGGGTCTTCTTTAGAAGTTTTCAGAGTGATGTTTCTTCTCTCCCTGACAATCACTTTTCTTTTCCTGCTAACTTTCTCTTCTGTATTTCTCTCTTACTTCTTCTGCAGGTGTGCTTCGTGTTTTTATCTCCTCCGAAACCCTCTTTAACCCCCCGGTTTTGTTTTGTTTCGTTTCATTGTCAACTTGCACATCTATGTTTTTTGTATATTTAGCGTTCAGGTCAATTTCTTTAGTTCTGCTCATGCAAATTTTAGTCTGTGTAGGTGTTCAGGGTGGATGGTGTTTAGTGTCCCGTCTATACAGTGTGTGAATGCATAATGGTGTTGTGCTGCTTTGACTGCGTGCACCAAATCTAACAATGCTAATAGGTGTGTGATTGTGTGGGTTTCTCAGATGGTTGTGTTGTGTGTGTTTCTTCTTTTCCAAGGTCCCTGGTGGAGGCCAAACGTTGACCTCGATGCCCTCGCTCTAATCCTTCAGCAAATGAGGGCTGCGTGGGACTGAAAGGGGGGCGTTTGGGGGTCTACACCGGACCACAGTTTTAGGATTAGAGGACCAGAGTTGAGGTCTAGGGGTTATGAGGGATGAAGTGAAGGCAAACAATGGATTGTAGTAGAAGAAAGGGAGGGATATTGTCAGCACCGCGGGTCACCAGTGGTCTCATTACCTCGACGAAAGAGGATATCTTGTTTGTTGCTTTGTCTTTGTTGTATTTTTACTTTACGGGATCAAAATGTGTGTTCAGACTGCAAGTCTTTGTATGTGTGTGTTTATGTTGCTAATTTCTCATTTACCAAAGACCGACTGTCCCATATGCAATGTGTCAACGAGCCTTTACAACAAAATGCACATTTATTTACACGTTTATTGTTTTTTAAATGACTATCAGTTAATAATCCTGCTCAAACTGTTCGTCAGCTGTCGTGCAACATGCTGCTGGCAGGTGTGCACGTTTCGGAGCTGCTTCTGCAGATCTCTGTGAGTTCTCAGTATTTGTCGGTAGCAGACGTACGTGGGCTGAGCCTGTTTGTGTGTTTGCATTAGCGATGCGATGCAGCGGCGTGTCTGAGACGCAGCTCAGGTGTCTGTTGGAGTCTGCCGAACGACCTCGCTGCAGGGAACAGGCTATCATGTTAATTACTTTGCACACACCCTGCCAGCCAAGCGTGCAACACCGAGCTCGCCGACGCGCACGCACGCCGTTCGGCACACACTCGTGCACGCCACATCATCTGTCTTTCTTTCATTTTGTCGTTTCTCTGTCTTCCCCACTCTCTCGCCGTTTGAAGGCCTTGGACATCAATTCCCCTCTTGCTTTCAAGAAAGATTGTTTTATATTCTAATAAATTCAACTCCATCCTGTGAAATTAATTGACATTCATTCAATGATTTGAAATTCCTCCGAGGCCCTTCTTTTGTTTCAGCCTGTCAGTGAGCTGCAAGCGAGATCGGACTAAATGTTTTGTCATCTCGCACTCCAGGGGTAAGCTGCTCCGAAGCGTGGTGAGAGCCTGAGGTCAGCCTAACCTCCTCGCAGTCTCTCTCTCTCTTCCTCTGCGGCGCTCGGGAACGAGGACGAGGGAGAAAAACACTGAATCCTGATCAGATATTTGGTGGGAAGAAATTCTTCAAAAGCCTCTTTTGAATTTTTTTTTTGTTTTCCAGAGTCCGGCGCTCTCGGGCCAGAGAAACAGAGGAGCGCTATTGGCTGGGGCAGGTTGATGCCTTTAGTTAAATGATGCTGGCACACAGAGGGATTGCTTTGGAAAGTTGTCATCCATCATGATTTTTAGAACGATTCTAAGCAGCGCTCTGCTTTTGGGGTTATGGTCTGGGATCTGTGATTGATGTGAAGAGGCTGTGTGTGTTGGAGGGAGGAGTGGAAAACCTGCATGTGTGTGTACGTGTGCGCATCTTAGCTGAAAATAAGTAATGATTGGCCATCCTCTGGAGAAGTTTGTTAAATTTTCCCTCTGATCTTTGTTGTGGAAGCTAATGGAAGATCTACTGACTAACGCTCAGATGATATTAATGATCACTGGAACATTTAATGAATCCTACCATGTGGCTAAAAGTCTGTATCTATTTATCTTTAAGCTTTGATTTCTATTGCTGGCTGTGAAGGAGCCTGGATGCACTTTTATCACACTGTTCTTCTGTTTTAAGCTCAAGCATTCAGCCTGTTTTCGCCTCTCTCCAAATCCAGTTAATTCGTCAATTTGTTTGATCCCAATATCCAGGAGAGACGGTGGAGATAATTGCTGTTCGAAACCAGGGGATGACCGCTGCGGTGATGCTCAAACAGGAGGGTTAAAACATGAAAAGAGATGAAACGATGGTACAAAGAACGCATTTAAAGGCCTGTAAGTGGGTGGAGGTGAGCGGGGAGCGTCAGGGTTCGAGGAGGTGGGGTGTGGAGTTGTTAGATGCTCAATCAAGCCATGTGAGGACAGTGTAATTAATCCACTGAAGATGTCTGATTGCAGATGACTTTGGGACTACTGGAGCGGTGGCTGGACCTGAGGGAAAGGAGGGTGGGGTGCATGTGGAAGTGGAAGGGGGGGGGGCAAGATGGATGCAGGGATGCAAGGAGAGGAAGAGCAGAAGGGCAAACAGAGAGAGAAAGTGAGATTAATTGAGACGAAGGAGATACAGTAGCTTTTAAATGAGAAGGATGAGTTTCAGTGACAATGTTGGAAAAGAAATAAAACGGAAGGATTGATCACGTCCGGGACGGGTGGAGCCATCACTCACGGCGCCGTGAGGGATAAAGACATGTATGTAAAGAAAGCAACGCAAAGATGCTAACTCACCCTCCAGTTTCTCACCGCCGGAACACTTTCCTTCGAGACAAATGGACGTCGATCCCGCTTTAATGCTAATATGCTTTTAAGGCACTATTAGCTGGCAGAGCTTTGCTTTTATTTAATGGACTATTAATTTGTTTGAATGCTTTTTCTCTGTGGGGTTACAGCAGAGCGTCGGCTTGGCTTTAGCTCAGCTCCTGAAGCACACGTGTTTTACAGCTATTTGGAGGCAAAGCCTTTTACCATCTAATTAAATAAGCTGTGTAATCATCAGAGCAATAAAACCATTACTCATCACGCTGATACGGGTGATTTTATTTAGTCAGGATTTGTTAAAGAGGCCCTTTGATTAAAATAGTTTTTCTGAGGTTTCTGTTGAATATTTTAGCTCCACAGGTGTTCTTACCTTCATAGTGGGTGTGAAAACAGGTCAATAACTTCTCTTTCAGTTTTTATCTCTCAAACTACGCAGGTGGTGATAAAACCCAAGTTCTCCTGAGTCCAAACGGCCTGTATCTGTTTCATCACAACTCCTTTGTTCGTTAGTATTCATCAGCTCCTGCAGTTGAAACCACACCTAGCATGCTGCTGGCTAAAAGCTGTTAGCATAAGACGTAGCAAACAGAAATACACGACGTCTGACGTTGCCATGTGTAGCGGGGCAGGAAACAGTTTACCTTGCTCTCACAGGCTAGTTCGTTAGCCAATCAGAGTCCAGCAAATTCGAATAATGAATATGAACGAGCTGCTGCCGAAGCCTGACACGGAACGAGCCGGAACCACCCGAATTTTAATGAAGACAGATTAAAAGGTCTGTTAATAAGTGTTTACTGACGTTTTTTAGATATAAAATGTTTCATATTACTGGTTAATACTTAAGAAATAACCACAAAGTCCTGAAATCTGTATGAAATGGTCTCTTTAAATGTTTTTGTGTTTTTTACCTGCATGTCCCAAAATGTTTTAAGCCGTATGCACTTTTTCGTTGCATGTGGGTGATGGCAAAGCAAATGTTCTTTGTTTTCTGGGAGACGGGAAGCTGCAGACGATTTTCACAAGGTGTCAACTCTTATTCACATGCTGGTGGAAAACACTGACAAAAGTTTGAGTCTTTAAACGTTTGACTTCTTTCATGATGGAAAAGGAGCGGGTAAAGGAAAAAAAAATAAAAAATAAAAAGCACCTTTCCTCGCTTTATAATTCTATTCAAAACTGTGTAAGAGGCAGTTCAGACAGTCTGATACGTTGTTTTGACTCGGTGCTGTTTTCCATTTGTCTTCTGCTTGTAATGTAAAGAACCTGCTGATGTTCACGCCAGGAAGTGTGAAATACTTTGTTTAGCAAAGTGATTTATAAATGAATCAATTAAGGTCTGATTAAAACAGCTTTCAGCTTTAAGTGTTTACATTGAAACAACCATGTCGCATATGGTCAAATCAAATTTATTATAAAGCACATTTTAAAAACATCTGCAAAGTGTGAAGAAGGTGATGAACAGACAGAAATGGGAAACAGAAGACAAATAAGAGAATTGAAAAGAAAATCCCATTTTTAAAGGGAGTTCAGAGTTTACAATGGATATTTATAAAGATGTTGTGTTGAATGAATGAGATTTAAGAACAGTGAGAGTTGGAGCTTGTCTGACATGGAGGGTTTTGGATGATAAGCATGAGAAAGCTGCCGGAAGTTTTCAACTTTTGGACTGAAAAATCCATAATTTGTTCATTTATTCAGAGAAAGTCGAGTCTCAGCGTCTCTGTACTGAAGGGTTTCACATCACACATGTGCGCTGAGCTTTTATAAACAGAAAAAAAAGACCTTGTGCACAGTTTGTTGGCCTTAAATGTGCTGCTCCGCTCAGTCGCTAGAAATCAAATCCCATTTTTCATCTTTCCACACATCATCACATTCTTTATGTAGATTTGGCCTGTAGATAGTTCAGATCTTTTGAAGTGGGTTTCTGTTGAAGGGTTAAAAACCATCACGTTCCCAAAAGAATTACTGTTGTCTTCTAATTCTAATCTTAAAACTATTACAGCGATATTTCATAAACCTTGACACGGCTGTGAATCTGATATTTTTCATGGATTTAAACAGGTCGATTTACTGAAGTCGTTCAAGTTACGATATTATTTGTTCATAACTTTTACATAAAACCAGAATTTTAAAAAATTTGAATGATTCTTTTAATGGGTCCCAGTGATTGATCACATACTGTACTTTGCAGATTTTAAATCTAAATATCACATTTAAAGGTACAGTATGTAAAAATTTTACAGTGAAATACTCACCCAACAGTCTAATGTTCCACCGATGTTGAAAGTAAAGTCACATTGTAACAGATCTCGATCTCAGTCGGCTGGGTGGTCGCTAGTTTCTGTCATTTCAAAAACGCTGGTCTGGACCGGAATCATTATTTACACGTCCAGACTTCCTGGTTCCATAACGAATCACATGTGAGTCTGCAAGGCTGCCAAGTCTTCAACACAAGCAGCTGTAATTCAACAACGAGCAGCAGCAAAAAGTAAGAAACCACCAGCATCCTTCCAACTGATCAACCGAGCTGCACGCGATGGGGCGTTCAAACACACTTAGGAAAACTCAACGCTGAACAAATACACCTTCAGACATTCCCAAAAATTAAATAAATACAAGAGAAACTAAATGAGGATCAACATTGGAACTGGCAACCCAGCATAAAAATCAGAGAGGGGAGGGGGTGAGGGGGTGAGGGGGTGAGAGTGAACAGTTTCTTTTTTTTACATGAACTGCGGGACTCAGATTTGATGACAAGGTCTAAATCTTACATAATGAACATCTAAAAGATGTGAACTTTTGGTTTGATGACCTCTGCATGTGTCTGATTTAAATGTTTATTCTCTCTCACATGGTTAACAAATAATTTGATATAGAAGTGATTGACATTACACCTAAACGCAGCATTAGTAACATTCTATGTACCTCTGATACAATATTGCAACTGTTTTACAGAAGACTGCAGCTTCTCTGAGACCTACACAAGACTTCTTTTCTTGTTTGTTCTCTCTGCAGGTTTGAGGTAAAGATACAGATTCCTACCCTTACAGATTATTTCACAAAATCCAAATATCTCAGCAAAGAGCAGAAGGAAACGACTGTTCATCTGATGGAAACGGGGGGGGGGCACCCTTGAAAGCTCCGAGCTGAAGGTCGACACTTGAACCACGTTTAAAATCCAATTTAGAGAACAAAACCAAAACAATGTAATCACTGCTCTAATACTCATGGACTACACAGTACATTTGTCCACTAGCTGTCATCTTCTGGTAAAGATAAGACCATGAATGACCAGGTTTTTTTTTTCTTTCCTTGTCTGATACAAGATGTAACGTTTGAATTGGTTGTGCTCTTCCAGCTTCCCTCTGTATTCATTTACAGCATGAATTACGATTAATAATTGATGCAAAAATGCAACCTTTAATGCATTCAATGAATAATTGAAAATGAATATGATACAGTTTAGTAGCCTGCCTTTTTATGTATCTGCATGCACGGAAACGGTCAAGGTTTATCATAATCACCATGGCGACAAAGAGGAAGTACTGTAAGTGACAGCGTTTACAGAACATTTGTGTGATTCACTCTGAAAATCTGTACGTTTGTCTTCAATTATTGTTAAAATTCAATATTTTCAATGTTTTTCTTTTAGAATTTACCAATTTATTTGATTAGTTTATTGATTTATTACATAAATCAGTGTGCAGTAATTTTGCAAGGGTAAAAAACATCATGCAGTAGCATATTTAACAAGGAGAACAAACCGTGTGTTTAATTCCGATTGTCGAAAAGGACAAAAAGGAGAACGAGGCAAAAATATAATTCTTCTACTTACACGACACAATCTGGACTTGTTTGAAGTGTTTTAGTTGAAACTACATGAAACACACTGAGTTTGAGCCCAAGGCGGCGCTTCAGTGGTGAAGAGGAGGACGTGGTGTTGAAAAGAAGGCTGTAGCAAGCTAATGTTTACAAAAGGCTTTACAGATAAGCTGCTGTTTCTTTGGAACATTGCTTCATGAACAGAGAAAACACAGACGAACTCTTGGAAAATGCAGAACACCAGTTTGTTTTTAGGGGATAAAATTCGAATTAATAGGAAAATAAAGTTTTTCAGCCAAATGATGATTCGTACCATCGGCCTGATGGGACAGTTGCACGATTAAAGGAGAATTCTTAAAAACGATCCTCAGCACACTGTTCAGGATATTTTTTTGGTTGTAAAACAAGATTTTTTTGGGTGGAGTCTTTAAGAAACGATGATGTTGCAGCCTAATGGCACATCCCTCCTGTTCCTTATGGTCCTTAAAGGAGAACGCCCGTTTTTTGCAATTGGGGACTTATTTATTCTGTGAGATGTGTTTTACTCGTCATCAGTGGTACTTTTTGCAATTCGGATTCGTCTTGGAGATTTTTGATTTACACGGCAAACACCTAAACGCCAATAAACGAGAGTCAGTTGGGCCTGCGTTCGCCGACCCTAAATCGGTTTAAAATCAGTTCAAATCCGTTATTTTTTTAATCTGGCAATTAGGATACTCTATTGTTTATTCCGTTCCAGTGCCATTTTGAATCCTGCGCTCATAGAAATGATATTTCTTACAGTGACGGGAGAGTGACGTCATCTCTCCGCGCGCCCATTCTATTGATGCAGTGGCTTAGCTTCCTAAAAAATATCATTTCTATGAGCGCAGGATTCAAAATGGCACTGGAACGGAATAAACAATAGAGTATCCTAATTGCCAGATTAAAAAAATAACGGATTTGAACTGATTTTAAACCGATTTAGGGTCGGCGAACGCAGGCCCAACTGACTCTCGTTTATTGGCGTTTAGGTGTTTGCCGTGTGAATCAAAAATCTCCGAGACGAATCCGAATTGCAAAAAGTACCACTGATGACGAGTAAAACACATCTCACAGAATAAATAAGGCCCCAATTGCAAAAAACGGGCGTTCTCCTTTAAACTAAAAAGCCATTATTGATGCCCCGTTTCACTTTATCCTGATGCTGCTTGTAGAAAGTGCTGAAAGGGTTAATAACTATGAAAAAAAAACTGTAACAGGGAGAAGAAAAGTTTGGGGAGAATCTTTGACCGTCTTTCACTGTTTTGGTATTTATTTGGGGTTTTTTTTCTCCAGAAGAATCTGAAAGTAGATATTTTCATAAAGAGATTTAAAAAAATCACTATTTGTAAATATCACAAGTCCTGTCGATAAGTCCACTAAAAAACCTTCATCCAAATCCAAATTGTACTTTTTCCAAAAGAGTTTCCATAGAAATCAGGAAGGTGTCAGAAAGTAAAAGTTTATAGATGACTAAAACAAATATTTGGAGGCTACATAGTGAAGAGTAATTGTGCCCTAAGGACATTTTGTATTCCTTTCAGTTATTTACCTAATTTCTTTTTTTAAGCTATTGTAAGTTCCCTTCTTCCAAATCAGTGAGTCAGATCACCGTCTCCCTGGATTTCAACCACGAATATCCATTTTTAGGGCTGAGAACTGGTTGTGAGTTGAAGCAAAAGGTGTCCAAACGACATGAAGACAAAAATAGAAATTAAACAGATGACAAGCGGAGACAGAGTGATAGAGATATACAAGAAGACCACGGGCAAAAAAAAAAAAAAAAATGCTCAGACCAGAGAAAAACAGTGACAGGCAGGAGCAGAGTACAGGGAGATTTCTAACAGACAGAGAGTCGGAGAGAAAGACAGGCAGAGACAGACAGAGGGAGAGATAGACAGTGACAGTGGAAGAGATAGACGAGCTGTGTGAGGATGCAGAGAGTGTCCCCCCTCTCTCGGCTGCTGCCAGAGGCAAACAGACAGCCTCTCTGCTGGTGGAATGCTAATGCAACAAGCTGCTCTCCTCTTGTCTTCCCGCCCTTCTTTACCTTTCTTCTTCTTCTGAAATCTCCTCTGTGCAGAAAGTTTAGACACTACAATCAAAAGCAAAGACTTTGATAACAGAGACCCCGACTCTTTCATGTTATTTGCACGTTGGACATGTTGGATCTACAAATCAGGAGTAGCGAGCCTGCCGTCGTTGGGGATGGAGGATTTCAAAGAGTGAAAGAATGTGCGTGTGAAAGTGAACGCATCTTCAGATGAATCATCATCTGACCTCTCGTGCTCCTCGCCGCCCCTCACGCTGACATCATGTTTGTCTGTAAGCTCAGTAGCTTCAGATTCTGAGTGAGTGGGTGGGTGTGGGGGGGTGGGGGGGTGTCATGTCAGAGGCCAATCGCAGGTCGATCAGTCGACCTCACCCTGTCTGTGTCGTGTTTGGCTGACCTCTGACCCCCAGCTCGGAGTCTCAGCCCTGTTGAGAGACACAAAACAGTTTGTTGAAAGCTGATAAACGTCTTGAAAGTCCAGGCAGGTTGTTTATCCGTCATTTAAGGCGCCACACGGAGAAACGAGGAAAGACAATGACTGAACTCTGGCAAATCTTCCAGTTGTAGCATCCGACGTCACTTTTCAGCTTCAGGCTGGACATAACCTTGAACAGAGCATCCCTACAAACACACACACACACACACACACACACACACACACACAAGTGTGTTTTGGTATCCTTATGGGGACCGTCCATTGACTTCCATTGATTTTAGTAACTAGATTTATACCTAACCCAAACCCTTTTCCTAACCTTAACCATTACTGATCTATAACTAACCCTAAGACTAACTAAAACTCTATTCACACCATACCTATAAACCTAACCCCTAACCCTAAAAAGGGGATTCCCCCCCATGGGGACCAGGCTTCGGTCCCCACAAGAACCCTCGGACCCCAGAAAGATAGTAAAAGTCAGGAAACGGGTCCCCAGGAGGTCAGAAATACAAACCCACACACACACACACACACACACACACACACACACACACACACACACACACACACACACACTCTTTAAGTTTTCACTGTGTCTATCTTCGTGGAGATGTCAGCTTCTGAGAAATGGTGGCACACTCCTGAGGTGCGATCCATTTAGATAGCAGTGAGGTTGTCTCTCTGCACACTGTTCACACACACCACACAACAAACAAACACAAATATGAAAATGCACGTGCTCGCGAACACATAAAACCGCGCGCACGTGGGCACCGGGAGACAGAAACAGATCCGTCTTCACACACACACATACATACATGGCGCTGTCTCTTGGCGTGCTCTTACTTGGTTGACGAGTCATCTCAGATAAGCGTGAGTGGCAGGTTGGGAGTGTCGACTACTAGCGAGTGGAACGTTCTGCAGGAAACCGCCGCCGCCGTGTGATTACTGTGTCATATTTACTTAATCTGATTCGTTTTGTTTTCCTCTTAAGTAACCCGAATCTTTTTCTAGCAGGTGAGGAAATAGATTCATTTGCTTTTTTTTTTTCTGTTGAGTGTATTTATTTATCAGATTTTTGTTACACTTTTAATTTCACTGTCACTCTTTTTGAACACGTTGCACCTCCTGTTTCATCTAGAAAGGATCTCTTGTCAGCTTTTTGGCAGCAGAGGTGTGTCGAAGCCATAGTTTGAGGATTCAGACCCAGTATATACACTCGTTTACACACAAGCCCTTTCGTCTTCATCTATCCCCAGGCCTCCCCTTGCTCTATTTCTCTATTTTCTTATCTACTTTCCCCTTCTTGCTTGCTCCTCTATGTCATTGCCAAATCACTCCTGTCTGCTCCTTTCTGTCTTCTCCTACCTCTTCTTATTTCTTTCACACACACTCTTCTCTCTCTATCAGCCTCTCTATTCTGTGGCTGCGCTGGCTGGTCCCCCTGTGGCACACCGTGTCGTGTCCCTAATTTATTTATAATTAGTGCTCTTTGTCAGGATGCGCAGGGAATGTTAAAGTACACGCCACCTCGCTCTGGGTACAAATGGGCTGGTGTTCCTTCATCCTTTCTGTGCGCCTCAACTTCCCAACCGACACGGCCGCTGGGATGGACAGGCCTTACATCCTAAACTCAGGCACAGACTCTTGAATTGAACACGTGGAGAAGAAGGCTGGGGGGGCGAGGGGAGGATATCAATAAATAACATTCAGTTTGAAAAGGATGTTTTAAAGTGGAGTTCTTTGAGTACTTATGAGCAGTCAGTATCCTACCTGCAGCAAACTCTGTCGGTTCAGAGAATCCTGGAGTGGTTCTCGTGGGGACGTCAGACCAGCTGCTAAGATCCATTCAGGAGTGAATTTCCACTATTCAAAGCAAAACAAACATCTTTTTCTAGCAGTTTGAACAACGTTGATACTTTTACACCTCGTTAAAGAGGCCCTTCCATTAAAAACGTTTTTTCTGAGGTTTCTGTTGAATATTTTAGCTCCACAAGTGTTCTTACCTTCATAGTGGGTGTGAAAACAGGTCAACAACTTCTTTCAGTTTTAATCTCTCAAACTACACAGGTGGTGATAAAACCCGAGTTCTCCCGAGTCTGAACGGCCTGTATCTGTTTCATCACAACTCCTTTGTTCATTAGTATTCGTCAGCTCCCGCAGTTGAAACCACACCTAGCATGCTGCTGGCTAAAAGCTGTAGCATAAAGACGTAGCAAACAGGAAAACACGATGTCTGACGTTGCCATGTGCAGAAGGGCAGGAAACAGTATTCTTTGCTCTCATAGGCTAGTTTGTTAGCCAATCAGAGTCCAGCAAATTCGAATAATGAATATGAACGAGCTGCTGCCGAAGCCTGACGGAAGGAGCCGGAACCACCCGAATTTTAACGCAGAGAGATTGAAAGGTCTGTTAATCAGTGTTTCCTGACGTTTTTTAGATATAAAATGTTTCATATTACTGGTTAATACTTAAGAAATAACCACAAAGTCCTGAAATGTGTATGAAATGACCTCTTTAAGAAAGTGTTTTTTAATGCTGTCACTGTTTCCTGAACCTAACAACATTTATGTTGCTTCATGAACGTATCATTTTAAACTTAAATGTGGTGAAAATTAGCTTTTTTTTTTTAGCTGTTAGCTTCTCTTCTTCATGAGAACTGCTCTGACTGCTGCAAGTAAAATCATAAAAAAAATACTTATTAGTACTTCACACCAGCCGATTTTAAAAAGTAAGAAACTATCCTTTTAATAAGCTGTTTACGTCAACCAGTGATTTGGGGGAAAAACAAGTAATTTTGTGAAGATGTGAGGGGATTTTTAAACACTTCCTTGAAGGAAATAAGACTTAAATGACTTAATAAGAAGCCGAGTTTACACCCTGACTGACATCTGCTGAGACGCCGATACAAATTGTCAGCGCACTCACCTGCACAACGCTTGAATGCAAAAACAGAATAACAAGATGGGACAACATGTAAACTCAGAGTGTTCTTTATTCAACATCCCGTTGAATTTTAATGACCACGTCACTTGTAAAGAGAACTTGTTTTGGGGGAATTGAGGAGCGGCAAAAAAAAAAAAAGATTTTTTTTATCACACAACATTAATGTCAACACCGCCGTGGTACAGATCATACATGAGCAGAAATGACGGCACTGACAGGACTCACTGTGAGTGTGTGAGAGAGAGAGAGAGAGATCAGCGAGGAAGAGCTTTTGTCCTTGGGCTGAGAGGGCACCTGGCTCCTCTTCCTGTCCTTGTGATCTCTCTGTTCCCTCTCTCTCATGCCGCTCCATCCTTTCTCTATCCATCTCTTCCTCTCTTCTCCCAGCTCGGATCCCTTCATCCCCCCTTCTCGCGCTTTCCCTCTTCTCTGCCCAAGGCGATGCCGTCCTGCAGGCTTTGATCAGGGGGCCAGGGAGGAGAGAGGAAGTGGGTCAGAAAGTTGTGCTGGAGACTGCAGGAGAACAAGGCTGGAATATCGAGTAGGTAATGCTGGGAGAGGGAGTGGGGGGGGCGGAGAGGGAGAAACGGGGTAATCTAAAGTGATAGAGTGAGGGAATTGTGAAATAGTGAAAGGGGGGGGGGGGGTGAAGTAGAAAGGAGGAGGGAGGGGGGTGAAATGGGGCAACGAGGGGGGATGAGGGGTTGTCTGAACTAAACAAGTAGAAGGAGATAAAAAGAAAATGAAGAAAGCAACAGGAGGAGATAGAGGAGAAGGACGTGGGAAAGAAGAGGTGTCTTCATTTACCGAGAGGAAAAAAACAGACAACACATTTGTCTTGAACGTGATGCTCAGCATCTAAACAGCAGGTTGGAGGATAAGGCCCTGTTTTTAACTAATCTACACAATGCAGGACAGATAGTTGGGCTCCGTGCACGTGTGCAGTTCTGCATGTGTTTGTCCTGCCTGCACCGCCTCTTTGTTTTAGGTTGTTTTTTTTAAATACATCATTAAGATGCAGTTTATTAATATTCAGATCAAACCATTAATATTCGCAGAGTGTTTTTGCTCTCCTTGTGTCGTCAGCTCACCTGGGACTGGGGAGGGCAGAGGGGGAAGAATGGAGGTAAAAGGAAGGGGGGGGGGGCTGATGTTGAGAGAGGTGGTGAGTGGGGTGTGCAAAAAAACAGAGTTAAAGGGGTGAATGAAGGAGAGAAAAAAAAGACTAGATGGCGGTAAAGAAGAAAGGAGGGAAGCAAAAGGTATGAGTGGAGGTCCTTTAGGAGGGGTCGGGGCAATAGTGATGAACAATCTGGCAGGGCGGGGCTACAGGGTGGGGTAGAGGGGAGGGTTGTTTGGAGGGTTCTGCCGCTGGGACTGTGAGGTGAGAGGGGTGAGGGATTTTAGCAGAGAAGTTGGAAGCTGTGGGGTTTTGGTTCTGAAGTAATTGGGCCAATGGGAGAGTAACCATAAACACACACACACACACACACACACACACACACACACACACACACACACACACACACACACACACACACACACACACACACACATCTTTACTTTGTTGCATTTATACATTACAAACATTTAAACACTCATTTGCATACATACATTTAAATATGTTATTGTTATGAACTACAGCTAATACGCTTTTAAGTAAAACATAACAAATGTTGCAGATGTCATGAAACTGTTCCACAATGTTGTTCACTCATTAATATATTCTGACACAAAAAAAGCAAGTAAACAACAACAACAAAAATCACATTTAACATGCAACTACATGTTTATTTGTGGTTCAGAACTGAACAATTATTCAATTAGCTGCAATTAATTAAAGTAATGCATGCATCTTATTATCTCCTCTGGGTATACATGCTACACACACACACACACACACACTCAGTCAGCTCTCTATAGTCAGATACACTGAGGCATGCACAAAAGCGGACAGCAAATTAAAGTGGTAATTACTTTTATATCCAGAAAGGTGAAGGATTGTATGGCAGGGAGCAATGGGTCAGTGTTGAATAGAAAATAGCAGCGCAGGCAGACAGTGTGAGAGACAGATATGCATCTCAATGAAATATGGAGACGCACACTCAACAAAAGGCAAAAAAATGGCCCTTTAATGGCCACATGCCCTCAAAGAGTTATTGTCTGATAGATTTGGAATATTATCTCCCCCGTGGCAGTTATCTTTAAACAGCCTTTTATGCTTATCGTTCGTGTGAGCTGCTGTAGGGGACTCTGCAGAAAATGCAACATGATAGTGTCTTTCTGGTCTAACAAATGCTTCTCAGCAGCCGAGCGTTGGTCTTTGTAAGTAAAACAGATGGATTTTCACAGTAAGGTGAATCTATGATCTTATCAGTTACTGGCTATCAAAAAGAAACAATTGGTTAATTATACAGGACTAATGAAATTTGTTAAAACAGAAAAAAGGTCGGACATAATTAGTAGATGATTGGAGATTCTTTTTTATTTTTTGCTGCTGGGCTTAACTGGTCTCATGTACCAGGTTTGGTTTGTCTTGCTGGGACAATGAGACAAGCAACCTGTTTGTATCATTCAGTAATGAATATAAATTCAAAGATATGCAACATTCTCCTTTAATTCCTTAAACCAGAATACAGCAACTGTGTTTGTTTGGTTTATATCTTCTTTTAAAAAAAAATGTTTTAGCTGGAATTGTTCAAGACTTTTCATGGATTCAGTGACAAACTGAGTTTACTGATGATGGTTTCAGAAGAGTTCAGGGATTTCTACAACAGAACTGGGTTTGTTTTCCTCACAGCATCACCTGAGAGTAGATCCAAACTGTTCAATGCTGTCAAACTGAATATTTCTTGAAGTGTCCTTGGGCAAGACCCCGAACACCCAAGATGTCCCCGATCTGCAAATCAGTGTATTAGTGCAAAGTTTAAAAACACTTAGATTTTCATGACTCTGTATGAATGCAGTACTTTTGTTGGTTTTCAACTTTAAATTTTCCCTTTGTTTATTTCTGCATGAAGACGTTATTCTTAAAGAGGCCATTTCATAAAAATTTCATGACTTTGTGGTTATTTCTTAAGTATTAACCAGTAATATGAAACATTTTATATCTAAAAAACATCAGGAAACACTAACAGACCTTTCAATCTGTCTGCATTAAAATTCGGGTGATTCCGGCTCCTTCCATCAGGCTGCTTTGTCAGCAGCTCGTTCATAGTCATTATTCGAATTTGCTGGACTCTGATTGGCTAACAAACTAGCCTGTGAGAGCAAGGTATACTGTTTCCTGCCCCGCTGTGCATGACAACATCAGACGTCGTGTCTTTCTGTTTGCTACGTCTTATGCTAACAGCTTTTAGCCAGCAGCATGCTAGGCGTGGTTTCAACTGCGGGAGCTGCCGAAAACTAAAGAACAAAGGAGTTGTGAAGAAACAGATACAGGCCGTTTGGGCTCAGGAGAAATCGGGTGTTATCACCACCTGCGTAGTTTGAGAGATTAAAACTGAAAGAGAGGTTTTTGACCTGTTTTCACACCCACTATGAAGGTAAGAACACCTGTGGAGCTAAAATATTCAACAGAAACCTCAGAAAAACCGTTTTTAATGGAAGGGCCTCTTTAAGATCAAACTGCTACAAGGAAATCTGCTCAGCAGTTGCACGACTGATGCAAGTTGTTTACATCTACGCTGGTCACATGCCTCACGTGACCTACTGCAAATATATAGTCTTTCCCAGTCAACTAGGGATGTACTGATACCGATACTGGTATCATGAACTGATACTTAAAATGTGGAAATTATGTGATAATTTCACAGAAAATGTTTATTTTTCACATGAAATTTTAGTTTTGTGGTCATTTTTATTAATTTTCTTCTTTTTTTTCATCTCGTTCATCATCATTTGTTTTTACAAGCAGAGAAGAAAATAAAACCTGTCTTCTATTTCATTGCATTTTTTTGTGTGGTAGAAGTATCAGCAAGTACTCAGATCCAAGTATCTGTATCAGACTGGTTTGAAAAATGTGGTACTGTTGTAGAGCTGGGCGGTATGGCAAAATTTGTATATCATAGTTTTTACTAAATTATATTGGTTTAACAGTATTTGTATTTGTTTAACAGTAATTTTTTTTTATACAACCAATGTTACCCACATTATCTTATAAGTAGCTGAATAATTACTGCATTAGATTAGCTTTAAATAGTCAATTTTACTGTTATATTCACAGTACCATGTTTTTGTTGCACAGCCTCTCCAAGTTAGGCTGCTAGCCGGCGGCTACCGCAAATGATAGTTGTGGTTCACTTTCGACCTTTTGAAGCAGAAGAAATTCCGTTCTACAGACGTGACTCCTCTTTTTGGAATAAGTTGTTCTGGGTTAGTAACCTGTGCGTCGCTGTTACAGCCTCCGCCAGCAGCCATTCTTCATTCAAAACGTAATTTTTCATGCGCGGTCTTAGCGGGTAGCACTGAAATCGTTCCCTGCAGAAATACGTTCCCACTGCAAACGTTCTGGACGTTGTCTTTGCTGTTCACCGGTATAGCAGTATGTGAAAAATTCATATAACCAAAATAAACACCAATTTTCTAACAATTGTATCCCTACCAACAACTAACTACCAACAGTTGCAGTCCAGTGAGATACTAGCTTACGAGACAACATCAGGGATGATCAGTGACACATGTCACACATACACTCTGAGACCAGAATCAGGTTCAGTTCCACATTCTATAACAACTAAAGTGAAACAAAGACTTGTTTCAGACTTTGAATGCAAGATGAAGGGCGACTTTTCCTCCTCCATTATTTTTTCTGATCACCTCCTTGATGTTCTTTTTGAACCCTGTCCTCTCATTTTTCTCTGGATTGTGTTTCTTTTTATTCTATCTTCTTGTTTTTCCTATGATGATGTATAGAAATTTTAAAAAATTGTAAATTTGTATATGCCAGATGTTCTCTCATTTTTTTAAGTGTGTATATTAGTCAAGCAGTTTGTTTTTATTCACTGCACAGACATTGTATGTTTTACTGTTAAAAAGGTCTGGCAGTTTAACTGTGTTTACTTCCTATAGAAACAAAACAAGGCATGTTGGGTCAGAGGACGCCTTATAAATCCAATCGGTCTTTAACATAAAACTGCCACACGGTTTCTCCTGTTGTTCAGCTGGAATTACCCCAATAAATCCTACGTTTTTTTTTGGTCTTTGAGGAAATATGGGTCAAAACAAAACGTCATCTTTGTTTTGTAGCTCAGATTTTAATGTTAAAATTAAATCTTCATTTGATTTCTTTTAGTCTTAGGATTGTTTTTTATATATACAACTTCAGAAATTATGAACTAACACATTTTATAAGCGTTAGGGTTAAAACATGAGTCTAAAGTTTCCATATATGGAAAGAATCTGCTCCTTTTTCAGGTTTCTTTGCAGTAAAATCTTGTTTTGTCAATTAATTGTAACTTTAATTGAGTAAAATTCATTCAAGTGTTAAAAATGGGACTTAAGAATGTTAACTTGTTTCTATGTGTTGCTATTCCTTCTGCCTGTGGCTTGTTTGCACTGCTTCTCAAAGTGAGCAGCATCCTGTCACTTCATCAGACTGACCACAGCTGATAGCATGTGTAGACAGGCGGAGAAACAAGGTCAGACATGGGTGTGACCATGACTGCAACAAGCTGCTACGTGCCAGTCACGATGCATGTGTGCACAACACTTCTACGCAAATAAACTCACTTATTTACATCTTTTTATTTCACCTGAACCGTTTCATTTAATCACTATTTTCTCTGCCGGAATTTTCCAGCTGCAGTTTGTGATTTGTGTCACTCGAGAAAAGATTTGAGAAGGAAACACCTGTAATTCAGCTCTGCGAGGCAAACCTCCATCAAATACACACACACACACACACACACACACATACAGGGAGTCAGAGGACGCCTGGGGAAGACTTGGAGGACAAAATCACACACTCCCACTGTCTCTCAGACGCACTGCACTTCTATTGTAGACAGAAAGCCTCCTCCAAAGAGACTTGGCACACACACACACAATCACACACTTTACTCACATTTGAACACACAAATCCTCCTGAAAGGCCCCGCCACCTTCTCGTCTGTGTGGCGAAAAAAGCAAAAGAGTTTCTTCTATTTCTACTCTCATCTCCTCTGAAATGTTTCAAGATGTTTAGTGTGTGTTTGTGAAGTAAAATGTAGCGGGGGGGGGGGGGGGGGGGTGCAGAGAGTACTTGAGTGAGTCTCTGAGTGTGATTATTTGTTCACGTATGCGCTGGTGCATATGTGTGTGTGTGTGTGTGTGTGTGTGTGTGTGTGTGTGTATCCTTGATCCTTTCCTTGTTTGTGTGTTTTCGAAGCCATTTCACATTTTTTTTGTTGAGCATTTTCTTTATAAACTCATTTAAAGATAAAAAAAAACAGGTTTTATAAAACTTTATAAAGAACGTGATCATTTATCAACGGAGTTCCTAGTAAATATATTATATTACCAAAAGTTTTTTGACATCTGTCTTTACACACATGTGGACTTTAATAACGTCCCATGTCCCGTGTCGACCCACCGCCTGCAGTTAGAACAGCTTCATCATGTTTTCACGAGGTTTAAGACTATGTTTTTTTTTGCCATTATACTAGAAGTAATTTTGGGAGGTTAGATACTGATGAAGTTCTGATTAATTCATCTCAGTGGTGTTCTGTCAGGTTGGAATCAGGACTCTGTTCAGACCAGTCAAGTTTCTCCAAACCAAACTGGCTCATAATGATCACTGGTGTGCAAACACGTTGGACTAACAAGGTGCCGTCCACAAAGTTTGGACCATGAAATAGTCCAAAATGTCTCAGATGAAGTATTAAGATTCCTTCCTGCAGAACTTAAAGGCTGAGCCAAAACCTGGAAACCGACTGCACGCCATGAACCACCTCCACCGAAACCCCAGACTCATTAAATGTGATTCTTCACTTTGCGTTGTACCTGGTGATGATCTGATCTGAAGGCCACGTGGACTCTGTGAAACGTTCTGATCTCATCATGATCGCACACGTTCTACCTCTTCATGGAGTTACTGGTGATTCGACAGATGTTTGATTTATACTCATGTGACTAGGGAAGCCATTGAAATTCATTACTTTTTATTTATGTAGTGTATTTTGAAGATGTTAAATGAATCAACACAATAACTATTTAGTGTTCATAGTGAGCACGGACACGCATCAATCTCAGAAACATCCCTCACCTGATTATTCAGTGAAACGTGACGTATTCTCAAGAGTTACATTTATATCAGATAAATTTATTATAAATTTAGATCAGAATCATGTTGAGCTTTGGAAAGCAGTAAAAAAAACTAATGGTGTCTGAGATCTAGAGACGGTTTAACCTCATTCCCCTTGCTGGTCATTAGTTACAGCTCACACTCAGTCTCACGCTCAACTTAGAGATGATGTCATCTTACCTCGATTATTAGTTATTTTCATTCAAGAATCACAGCATAGATGAATAATTAGCATCAGCTCCTCAAGCCCTGACTGGACTGGCTCAGAACCTCTTAGAACATCAGAACTGTAAGTACTTTTTAAAAACAAAACCTCTAAAGAACAAACAGCTTTTTTCTTTAAGAGCGATTAACATGTTGGATTTCATCTCTGCAGAATATGAACTGATCTCTAACTGATTCATTAAAGCATTAAAGACCAGCCTCGGAGTCGTGATCACCTCCACTTTCTTTTTGAAATATTATTTTATCCTGTTCGCACAAGTGTGATTTTTAAAAAATCTGTTCTGCCTGTTATTTAACTAAAGACACATCTGGTGGGTGGGAACTGCACATTTGATTAGGCTGTAAAATACAAACAAAAACAGAAAAATAACACTTTTCACCATTTACTTTTTAAACTAGCTATAAGTACTTGACTGCTAGTTAACAATTACTTTTATAAAAGTGAACGCACTTTTATATTTTTCAGCTACAAAGAATCAACAAATCTTTTTAAAGGTTCAATATTAGCTTTTCTCTGTGAAACAGGCTTTTTGTTGTCATGACAATGTTTCATTTCAGGTCATAAAAGGTCAAAGTTACATTATATTGTTATAATAAATTAACAGTCTTGGTGGGGGTAGTACTTTTAACTATGATCTCTGTGTTCTTTGTACATTTTTCTGCAGCAGCTGCACGGTGGATCAGGTGGTTAGTACTGTTGCCTCACATTAAGAAGGTCTGGTGTTTGATATGTATTTGTTTGTAACTTTGCACGTTTTCCCCAGACACTGTGTTTCCTCCCACAGTCCTGCATGACAGGTTACCTGGGGACTCCAGGTGTGCATGTGATTGGTTGGTTGTCTCTTCCTGGTCCTGTGATGGACTGGTGACCTGTTTGGGGTGTGACTCCACCTCTCACCTGGTTACTGTTGGAGATAGGCATCAGTAGCAGGTCATGTTTACTCAGGCTTGAAAATATAATAAATAATATATCATTGTATTTGATTTCCTGATTATATAATTTATAATTTTTAGAACAGCATTTGAACATTGTTCCTGTCTAACCACACGGATCTCTGTTTGAGCTGCAGTATTTAGTCCTGCTTGGTCTGACTGGCTGATACAGACTGAGCCTGAAACAGGAAACGTTAACTTGATGTTAAACTGGAGAAAAACAGGCAACAGGCTCTCCTCCCTGTTCTGTTCTTTACTTGATGACAAAGTAGTAAAATTAAGAAAAAATTACCCAGAACTTTAAACAAAGAGGCTTTTCTACACAAAGCAACATGTTTCGATGTTTATATTCGTTTATTTACATTTAAATGCAACTTATAAATCTATTCTATACAAGACTTTATCAATCTTATTCATTTAACCAGTTACTCCAGCAGTAAGTTCTTTTTCTTTCGCAAATGATTTTAAAATGAGAATGAAACAATATTCCTCAGATGGAATTTTAAAAATGTTTAAATTGGTCAGAAAAGGGGGGATTTTCTTTATTTAATTTTTTTTTTGCGATCCTACGTACAGAAACTTTTTTCTCAGGGTAAATTTTGTTGGGAAACTTCCTTTTTCTCTGTGTTTAGGTCAGAGTGAGTGTCCAGTCAGTGCATCTCCCCCCAAAGTGACAAAAAAACAAGTGTTTACAGAGTGAGAGTCACATTTTATAATATGTTTGAATGTGATGGAATCTCCCACTTGTTTCAGGCATCTTCTCTCCTTCGCTGTGTCTCCCTCTCGCTTTTCTGGCTGCTAATCAGCATTTGAAAGGCAGCTTTGACAGTGAGAAAGAAAGTGAGTGGTGGTTGGAGGGGTGGGGGGGGGGGGTACA